>JAHIAM010009827.1:0-24951 GCA_021605205.1 Aegilops longissima | reverse complement strand
AGGAAGAAGGCCGAGGGGACAGCATGAAGGAAATATGCCCTAGAGGCAATAATAGTTATTATTTATTTCCTTATATCATGATAAATGTTTATTATTCATGCTAGAATTGTATTAACCGAAACATAATACATGTGTGAATACATAGACAAACAGATAGTCACTAGTATGCCTCTACTAGACTAGCTCATTAATCAAGATGGTTATGTTTCCTAACCATAGACATGTGTTGTCATTTGATTAATGGGATCACATCATTAGGAGAATGATGTGATTGACATGACCCATTTCGTTAGCTTAGCACTTGATCGCTTAGTATGTTGCTTATGCTTTCTTCATGACTTATACAAAGTTCCTGCAACTATGAGATTATGCAACTCCCTGCTTACCGAGGAACACTTTGGTGCTACCAAACGCCACAACGAATCGGGTGATTATAAAGGAGTACTACAGGTGTCTCCAAAGGTACATGTTGGGTTGGCGATTTCGAGATTAGGTTTTGTCACTCCGATTGTCGGAGAGGTATCTCTGGCCTTCTCGGTAATACTCATCACCTAAGCCTTGCAAGCATTGTAACTAATGAGTTAGTTATGAGATGATGTATTACGGAACGAGTAAAGAGACTTGCCAGTAACGAGATTGAACTAGGTATTGATACCGACGATCAATCTCGGGCAAGTAACATACCGATGACAAAGGAACAAAGTATGTCGTTATGCGGTTTGACCGATAAAGATCTTCAGAGAATATGTAGGAGCCAATATGGGCATCCAGGTTCCGCTTATTGGTTATTGACCAAGAATAGTTCTAGGTCATGTCTACATAGTTCTCGAACCCGTAGGGTCCGCACGCTAAGGTTTCATGATGCTTATATTATGAGTTTATGGGTTTTGATGTACCGGGAGGTCGGAGTCCCGGATGAGATCGGGACATGACGAGGAGTCTCAAATGGTCGAGACGAAAGATCGATATATTGGACGACTATATTCGAGTTCGAAAGGTTCCAATGATTCGGTATTTTTCGGAGTACCGGAGAGTTACGGGAATTCGCCGGGAGAAGTATTGGGCCTTATTGGGCCTCGGGAAAGAGAGAGGGCTGCCTAGGGCAGGCCGCTTCTTCTGCTGCCTAGTCCGAATTGGACTAGGGGAGGCCGCACGCCTTCCTCCCTTCCCCTTCCTTTTCTCCTACTCCTACTAGGAAAGGAGGAGTCTCACTCCCGGGAGTAGGACTCCCCCTGCGCCCTCCCTAGGCCGCCACCTCTCCCTGCTCCTTTATATACGGGCAGGGGGCACCCCATGACACACAAGTTGATCTTCGAGATCGCTCTTAGCTGCAGCGGTGCCCTCCACCATATTGCACCTCGGTCATATTGTAGCGGTGCTTAGCGAAGCCCCGCGACGGTAGAACATCAAGATCGCTACCACGCCGTCAGCCGACGGAACTCCTCCCCGACGCTTTGCTGGATCGGAGCCCGGGATCGCCATCGAGCTGAACGGTGCTAAGAACTCGGAGGTGCCGAGTAACGGTGCTTGATCGGTCGGATCGTGAAGACGCATTTACCACATCAACCGCTGATATAACGCCTCGCTTTCGGTCTACGAGGTACGTGGACGGACATTTCCCCTCTCGCTATGCCATCACCATGGTCTTGCGGTTCGTAGGGAAATTTTTGAAATTACTACGCTCCCCAACAGTGGCATCCGAGCCTGGTTTTATGCGTTGATGTCATATGCACGAGTAGAACACAAGTGAGTTGTGGGCGATACAAGTCATACTATCTACCAGCATGTCATACTTTGGTTCAGCGGTATTGTGAGATGAAGCGCCCGGACCGACATTACGCCAGACGCTTACGCGAGACTGGTTTCACCGCTGTGAGCACTCGCTGCTTAAAGGTGACCGGCGGTGTCTGTCTCTCTCACTTTAGTTGAACTGAGTGGCTACGCCCGTCCTTGAGAAGGTTAAACGGAGTCTATTTGACGGGCTATCGCTGTGGTTTTGATGCGAGGTAAGAACGGTTCTTGCTCAGCCCGTAGCAGCCACGTGAAAACTTGAACAACAAAGTAGAGGACGCCTAACTTGTTTTTGCAGGGCATGTTGTGATGTGATATGGTCAAGACGTGATGCTATATTTTATTGTATGAGATGATCATGTTTTGTAACCGAGTTATCGCAATCGGCAGGAGCCATATGGTTGTCGCTTATTGTATGAAATGCAACGCCATGTAATTGCTTTACTTTATCACTAAGCGGTAGCGATAGTCGAGAAGCAATAGTTGGCTAGACGACAACGATGCTACGATGAAGATCAAGGTGTCGCTACCGGTGACGATGGTGATCATGACGGTGCTTTGAGATGGAGATCACAAGCACAAGATGATGATGGCCATATCATATCACTTATATTGATTGCATGTGATGTTTATCCTTTATGCATCTTATCTTGCTTTGATTGACGGTAGCATTATAAGATGATCTCTCACTAAAATTATCAAGAAGTGTTCTCCCGAGTATGCACCGCTGCCAAAGTTCGTCGTGCCTGCACACCACGTGATGATCGGGTGTGATAAGCTCTATTCCATCTACAACGGGTGCAAGCCAGTTTTGCACACGCTGAATACTCAGGTTATACTTGACGAGCCTAGCATATGCAGATATGGCCTCGAACACGGAGACCGAAGGTCGAGCGTGAATCATATAGTAGATATGATCAACATAAGATGTTCACCATTGAAAACTACTCCATCTCACGGATGATCGGTTATGGTTTAGTTGATTTGGATCACGTGATCACTTAGATGACTAGAGAGATGTCTGTCTAAGTGGGAGTTCTTAAGTAATATGATTAATTGAACTTTAATTTATCATGAACTTAGTCCCGTAGTATTTTGCAAATTATGTTGTAGATCAATAGCTCGCGTTGTTGCTTCCCTATGTTTTCATATGTGTTCCTAGAGAAAATTGTATTGAAAGATGTTAGTAGCAATGATGCGATTGGATCCGTGATCTGAGGTTTATCCTCATTGCTGCTGTAAGAATTATGTCCTTAATGCACCGCTAGGTGACAGACCTATTGCAGGAGCGTATGCACGTTATGAACGCTTGGCTAGCTCAATATGATGACTACTTGATAGTTTAGTGCACCATGCTTAACGGCTTAGAATCGGGACTTCAAAGACGTTTTGAACGTCATGGACCATATGAGATGTTCCAGAATTGAAGTTAATATTTCAAGCAAATACCCGAGTTGAGAGATATGAAGTCTCCAACAAGTTCTATAGCTAAAAGATGGAGGAGAATCGCTCAACTAGTGAGCATGTGCTCAGATTGTCCGAGTACTTCAATCGCTTGAATCAAGTGGGAGTTAATCTTCCAGATAAGATAGTGATTGACAGAATTTTCTAGTCACCATCACTAAAGTTACTAGAACTCGTGTGATGAACTATAATATGCAAGGGATGACGAAAACAATTCCCAAGCTCTTCTCGATGCTAAAATCGCGAAGGTAGAAATCAAGAAAAACATCAAGTGTTGATGGTTGACAAGACCACTAGTCTCAAGGAAAAGGGCAAAGGGAAGAAGGGGAACTTAAGAAGAACGGCAAGCAAGTTGTTGCTCGAGTGAAGAAGCCCAAGTCTGGATCTAAGCCTGAGACTAAGTGCTTTTGCTACAATGGAACTGGTCACTGAAGCGAACTACCCCAAGTATTTGGTGGATAAGAAGGATGGCAAAGTGAACAAAGGTATATTTGATATACAAATTATTGATGTGTATTTTACTAGTGTTCGTAGCAACCCCTCGGTATTTGATACTGGTTCGTTGTTAAGAGTAGTAACTCAAACAGGAGTTGCGTAATAAACAGAGACTAGTTGAAGGGAAGTGACGATGAGTGTTGGAAGTAGTTCCAAGATTGATATGATCATCATCGCACACTCCCTATACTTTCGGATTAGTGTGGAACCTAAATAAGTGTTATTTGGTGTTGAGCATAAATATGATTTGATCATGTTTATTGCAATACTGTTATTCATTTAAGTAAGAGAATAAATTGTTGTTCTGCTTACATGAATAAAACCTTATATGGTTACACACCCAATGAAAATGGTTCATTGGATCTCGATCATAGTGATACACATATTCATAATATTGAAACCAAAAGATGCAAAGTTAATAATGATAGTGCAACTTATTTGTGGCACTCGCCGCTTAGGTCATATTGGTGTAAAGCGATGAAGAAAACTCCATGTCGATGGAATTTGGAATCACTTGATTATGAATCATTTGATGCTTACGAACCGTGCCTTTTGGGCAAGATGACTAAAACTCCGCTCTCCGAACAATGGAACAAGCTACTGACTTATTGGAAATAATACATACCGATGTATGCGGTCCGATGAGTGTTAAAGCTCATGGCAAGTATCGTTATTTTCTGACCTTCACAGATGATTTGAGCAGATATGCGTATATCTTCTTGATGAAACATAAGTCTGAAATAGTTGAAAGGTTCAAAGAATTTCAGAGTGAAGTGGAAAATCATCGCAACAAGAAAATAAAGTTTCTGCGATCTGATCGTGAGATGAATATTTGAGTTACGAGTTTGGTCTTCAATGAAAACAATGTGGAATAGTTTCACAGCTCACGCCACCGGAACACCACAACATTATGGTGTGTCCGAACGTCAGAATCAGATTTTATTTTGATATGGTGCGATCTATGATGTATCTTACCGATTTACCACTATCATTTTGGGGTTATGCATTAAAGACAGCTGCATTCACGCTTTAATAGGGCACCATCTAAACTGCTGAGATGACACCGATGAACTATGGTTTAGCAAAGAACCTAAGCTGTCGCTTTCTTAAAGTTTGAGTTGTGATGCTTATGTGAAAAGTTTTCACCGATAAGCTCGAACCCAAATCGAGAAATGCGTCTTCATAGAATACCCAAAGGTAACTATTGGGTACACCTTCTATCACAGATCCGAAAGCAAGATATTTGTTGTTAAGATGGATCCTTTCTAGAGAAGAAGTTTCTCTCGAAAGAAGTGAGTGGGAGGAAAGTAGAACTTGATGAGGTAATTGTACCTTCTCCTTATTGAAAGTAGTTCATCACAGAATCAGTTCCAAGATTCCTACACCAATTAGTGAGGAAGTTAATGATGATGATCATGAAACTTCAGATCAAGTTGCTACCAAACCTCAGAGGTCTTCCAGAGTAAGATCCGCACTAGCGTGGTACGGTAATCATGTTCTCGAAGTCATGTTACTAGACCATGATGAACCTACGGACTATGAGGAAGCGATGATGAGCCCAGATTCGCAAAATGGCTTGAGGCCATGAAATCTGAGATAGGATCCATGTATGAGAACAAAGTATGGACTTTGATTGACTTGCTCGATGATCAGCAAGCCATGTTAAATAAATGGATCTTCAAGAGGAAGACGGACACCGATAGTAGTGTTACTATCTACAAAGCTCGACTTGTTGCAAAAGGTTTTCGACAAGTTCAATGTGTTGAATACGATGAGATTTTCTCACACAGTAACGATGCTTAAGTCTGTCCTAATCATGTTAGCAATTGCCACATTTTATGAAATCTGGCAAATGGATGTCAAAACAGCATTCCTTAATGGATTTATTAAAGAAGAGTTGCATATGATGCAACCGAAGGTTTTGTCAATCCTAAAGGAGCTAACAAATGTGCAAGCTTCAGCAATCCATCTATGGACTGGTGCAAGCATCTCGAGTTGAATAAACGCTTTGATAGTGTGATCAAAGCATATGGTTTTATACAGACTTTTGGAGAAGCCTTTATTTACAAGAAAGTGAGGGAGCACTACAACATTTCTGATAAGTATATGTGAATGACATATTGTTGATCGGAAATAATGTAGAATTATTCTGCAAAGCATAAAGGAGTATTTGAAAGGAGTTTTTCAAAGAAGGACCTCGTGAAGCTGCATAAATTGAGCATCAAGATCTATTGAGATAGATCAAAACGCTTGATAAGTTTTTCAATAAGTACATACCTTGTCAAGATTTTGAAGTAGTTCAAAATGGAACATTCAAAGAAAAGTTCTTGCCTGTGTTGCAAAGGTGTGAAATTGAGTAAGACTCAAAACCCGACCACGGCAGAAGATAGAAAGAGAATGAAAGTCATTCCCTATGCATCAGCCATAGGTTCTATAAAGTATGTCATGCTGTATACCAGATCTATTGCATACCCTACCACTAAGCTTGGCAAGGGAGTGCAATAGTGATCTAGCAGTAGATCAATGGACAGCGGTCAAAATTATCCTTAGTGGAATAAGGATATGTTTCGATTATGGAAGTGAAAAAGGTTCACGAAAGGGTTACGCCGATGCAAGTTTTAACACTAATCTAGATGACTCGAGTCTCAATCTGGATACATATTGAAAGTGGGAGCAATTAGCTAGAGTAGTCTGCTCAGAGCATTGTAGACATAGAAATTTGTAAATACTTACGGCTCTCAATGTGATGCACCGCTGACTAAAATTATCTCACAAGCAAAACATGATCACACCTTAGTACTCTTTGGGTGTTAATCACATAGCGATGTGAACTAGATTACTGACTCTAGTAAACCCTTTGGGGGTTGGTCACATGTCGATGTGAACTATGGGTGTTAACCACATATAGATGTGAACTATTGATGTTAAATCACATGGCGATGTGAACTAGATTATTGACTCTAGTGCAAGTGGAGACTGAAGGAAATATGCCCTAGAGGCAATAATAAAGTTATTATTTATTTCTTATATCATGATAAATGTTTATTATTCATGCTAGAATTGTATTAACCGGAAACATAATACATGTGTGAATACATAGACAAACAGATAGTCACTAGTATGCCTCTACTAGACTAGCTCATTAATCAAGATGGTTATGTTTCCTAACCATAGACATGTGTTGTCATTTGATTAATGGGATCACATCATTAGGAGAATGATGTGATTGACATGACCCATTTCGTTAGCTTAGCACTTGATCGCTTAGTATGTTGCTTATGCTTTCTTCATGACTTATACAAAGTTCCCGCAACTATGAGATTATGCAACTCCTGCCACGGAGGAACACTTTGGTGCTACCAAACGTCACAACGAATCGGGTGATTATAAAGGAGTACTACAGTGTCTCCAAAGGTACATGTTGGGTTGGCGATTTCGAGATTAGGTTTTGTCACCCGATTGCTCGGAGAGGTATCTCGGCCTTCTCGGTAATACTCATCACCTAAGCCTTGCAAGCATTGTAACTAATGAGTTAGTTATGAGAAGATGTATTACGGAACGAGTAAAGAGACTTGCCCGTAACGAGATTGAACTAGGTATTGATACCGACGATCGAATCTCGGCAAGTAACATACCGATGACAAAGGGAACAAAGTATGTCGTTATGCGGTTTGACCGATAAAGATCTTCAGAGAATATGTAGGAGCCAATATGGGCATCCAGGTTCCGCTATTGGTTATTGACCAAGAATAGTTCTAGGTCATGTCTACATAGTTCTCGAACCCGTAGGGTCCGTGATGCTTAAGGTTTCATGATGATGCTTATATTATGAGTTTATGGGTTTTGATGTACTGAAGGAGGTCGGAGTCCCGGATGAGATCGGGACATGACGAGGAGTCTCAAATGGTCGAGACGAAAGATCGATATATTGACGACTATATTCGAGTTCGGAAAGGTTCCAATGATTCGGTATTTTCGAGTACCGGAGAGTTACGGAATTCGCCGGGAGAAGTATTGGCCTTATTGGGCCCTGGGGAAAGAGAGAGGGCTGCCTAGGGCAGGCCGCCGCTTCTCAAGGCCTAGTCCGAATTGGACTAGGGGAGGCCGCACGCCTTCCTCCCTTCCCCTTCCTTTTCTCCTACTCCTACTAGGAAAGGAGGAGTCCTACTCCCTGTGGGAGTAGGACTCCCCTGGTGCGCGCCTCCCTAGGCCGCCACCTCGCCCTTGCTCCTTTATATACGGGGCAGGGGGCACCCCATGACACACAAGTTGATCTTCGAGATCGCTCCTTAGCTGCAGCGGTGCCCTCCACCATATTCCACCTCGGTCATATTGTAGCGGTGCTTAGGCGGCCCCGCGACGGTAGAACATCAAGATCGCCACCACGCCGTCAGGTCGACGGAACTCCTCCCCGACGCTTGCTGGATCAGAGCCCGGGATCGCCATCGAGCTGAACGGTGCTAAGAACTCGAGGTGCCGGAGTAACGGTGCTTGGATCGGTCGGATCGTGAAGACGCACGACTACATCAACCAAGTGATATAACGCCCGCTTTCGGCCCACGAGGGTACATGGACGATACTCTCCTCTCGTTGCTATGCCATCACCATGGTCTTGCGGTTCAGAGGAAATTTTTGAAATTACCACGCTCCCCAACACAGCAGCCTTCCTTCGGGCTTTGCCTGCCGACGTCTAAGTCACGCTCGACATAGCTGAAAGAGAGAATCAATGTTTATGGGAAGAGGGAAAGAAAGATCAGGGAAGAAGCGGGTAGAGGATAAGTCACGCTCGACATAGCTGAAGCTCTAGGTGAATAATCTATTTCTTAAAAATCAAAACGAAAATCAAAATGACAAATCTGGTTCGATGGCTCTTCGTGGGAACCTACTAATCGGGGTTTTTGGGGTTATTCTAATAGTTCTAGTAACAACCGCTTTAGTATTTTTTGGTTTCGCTTTTCTCTTGCTCTTGGATAGCTCCAAAACCACTTTTCAATGGCTTCTCTCGCTTTCACAAGATGTTTATCACATTCTTAGGGCCATTTTGGAAGAAACCTGAATGGACGGATTATTGCAGCGCGACCATGGGAGGGACAGAACTGGAAAGTCCTGCCTGCTCGGGGATAAACGTATAAAGCCCCACACGTGAATCTAATGCTATCATCATCTAGTGATAGCGTGAACCAAGGGGGGGAGCAATGAAACTCCTTTAACTATTGACTTGAACCGACCGCTCATGATCAGAAGATATTCGCAATATGTCAAGAAATCAAGGAGTTTAGAATTGATTTAGCAATTTGAGAGTTTCAAAACTCTCAATTCACTAAACCGCCTATGATAAATTATGTGCCTCACGGGAGATGCGGAGGCTGTAAAAACACATGCATACGAGAAATCTCGGAGAACTTTCATTCAATGACGCTGGATTAATTGATTTCGCCAAGGATTTGGATGACAAGGACGGGCAAAGAAGAGTGATATTTGATCTTATCAACCTTCATTTTAAGGATGAGCTAGAGAAACTCCCACCCAACTCCAACAAAATGAAAATCAAGAGGACGACGGGAGGGATAATTAAACAAACTACTAGCAACCCGCAGAAATAACGCCATATCTAGTTCTAGTTAGATGGTCATTTTACACAAAGAATTTACAAGCTACTTAAAATGGGAATCAAACTATGATTCTAGGAGGACGGACTATAATGAGGAGGACGACAGATCACGATCTACTAAAAGGAGACATTGTTGGTGGTCTGAATCCACCTCGTGAGAAAGACTGAGCTGAGCTATTTTTACTTTTCTAGCTTGAATGAGACAAAGCCGAGGGTTCGGTCATACAAAGGAGCAATTCTCTTGTGCAAAGGCTAGTTTTGAGTGAATTAACGCACTTCATTTAATAAGTGCTTTGTGTTTATATGAAGTAAGATTCCTCTTCCCCACGCACGAGTGAAAAGCTAGGCTAGTTTTGAAAGAAATGAAACAGAGAAATGTTACGCCAAAGCCCACAAAGAAATAGGAATGCAGATGGAAATAAAGTATCTTTGGGAAAACGGGATCCACATTCTAGGAACGGTCATGCAAATGAGAAAAGGCATAGGTTTTTACTCCACCGAGCACACTACATTAGGGAAAAGCAGTTTAGCATCAATAAATAATTAGGATAGGATGGACCTTTTCACAAAGAAAGTAGAAGCAAAACAGTATCAATTTCTACTCAGATTCGCATGAACCTTGGTGGTATCCTTCAAATCTTCTTCCTAGCTCGACCGGTTGCGTGAAAGACCCCTAGAGACACCTCCTCATGCAGCAGCTAGTGTTTCTTCTTCTTTAAACAATAGAGATTATCACGCCCAAGCCATAAAAAATAGAGAGTTGAAATGCCGCTTTGAAAGAATTGGCACTAAGTAAGAGGTGATCTGCTTTTGGCCTTGTATCGGGCAGCGGACGTTATGAAGGGCAGCTAAAACATGACTTTATGATGCTGAATCATCGATTGATAGAGGTGCCGAGAGGGCTGTGACTGCAGAGCCTCACTTCACTTTTTTCAACCATCACTAGTACGTGGGGTCCCGAAACCAAACAAAGAATAAAATGCACGCACGAGTTGGTGGATTGTTAAGCATCTAACTAACTAGATTCTTACTCCCAGCGATGACCTATAATAGAATATGAAAAGCAATGTTTCCTTAATCTCCTCCCATCTGGATAGATAAATCAAGGTCATGCGAGCTCGATAAAAAACTAGAAATGAATTATTGCCTTCCGCGAAAGGAAAAGATTGTTGGTACGAAAGCCGCTATTACACCACTTGAGGGCTGAACCAACCTCATGCTCCATCGATACAAGAAACAGCCCAACTCGAGCTTATCGATCTGAAATGCACTTTTCAACCAATGCCTTAGCGAGAGAATGGAGGAGTAGACGCCTCTTCTTATAGATGGACTATGTTTTCTTTTTATATGATTATTCGAGTTAGGTGGTTGAGATGCTTCTACTGGGTGGTTCTTGATAGGGCAGCTTCTAATACAATCAGTTAAAGACGAGTGTATCTACTTTAAATCGAATGAAAAGGAATGCACTCCCTTTCTTTGGTCGGGTTCGCCATTCGATGCCTCAACCAAAGGGATTATTGAGGTGGTAGTATGAGCCAAGATAGCCGTGAGATACGTTAAGCTGCTAATATGTCCATCTTTGTATCCATACGGAGGGAGAAGGAAGGCCCATTGATCCTCTTATGAGTCGCTTAACTAAAGCTCAACGATGTCCCTTCCGGGTTCGCCCGAGATTCCTGTAATAATGCTTGATCCATAGTAACGTAAGTAGAAATGGGAGGTCGGGTTAGCGTCAAGCTGCTCCATTAGACCCAAGCTTTTCTTATCCCTTTGTCTTCTTATGTAGGATGATTTCATCCGAGTGTGTAAGGCGGTGGCATTCTTTGCCATAAGCTCTAAGCAACCACCTACTTGTAATATGGTATCCTTTCTCTTCCGGGACTTGAGGGAGGTTAGTACCGAATAAAGTAGTACTCGCCACCCAGCCAGTCATCTACTTGACAAGTTTGAAAGAATCTCTGAAAAGAGAGCGCAATCTCTTTTGCTTGTGCCACCCGGCGGAAGATATATCTGAGTCGAGCTCGTCAAGAAGAAATCACATCGACATCCAGGATGAGGGCTCGATCGAGTGAACAAACAAAGGCGAAGAGATCGAGAAGGGAAGCATGCGCTCAAAGGGGGCCATTGCTCCATGTATAATATAACTCGGATGTTTCACTATATTATATCCCCATTGCTAAACGCAATAGGAAGGGAAAGAAACGCTTTCCTTCTACACATTTATGAAAATAAATGGCTTCCCGTCAGCCACAAAGCAGCTTCTCTAGTTTAATTATCGCCAAAACAAAGGAAATCGACTTAGTCGCCGCTTGTACCTCCATTTCCAATGGCTAATTTACGCATGTTGTACTTCTCCATAGTTTGCTCGAATCGAACTTGTCCGCATCGACATAATCAGTATCTCCTGACTACCAAGGCAAAAAACCCAGTAAACTAGTGACTTGAATCATACTTCCTTCCTCTTTGATTGAGGAAACCTAACTACAGGAACTGCTTAAGTCAAGAACAAACAGATGGAGTATTTCTTCCTTCAACTAAAAAAGTTAGGCTACAGCAAGCGCAAGTCATCCTCATGGCGCAAAACAAGGGAAATCTGACTTCATAAAAACAAGTTGAGCTATCGCTCCCTTCATCGACCTACTAACTCGTGATACAGCAGCTGCTTTTTCCTCGTAATCTCATTTCAAAAGGCATGAACCATCCCCTAACTTGAAGGGGACAGAATGAAGACAAGTGTTAAGCAAGCCTTGTTTCCTACTTGTCGACCCTAGAACAACAAGAGGCAACAGTTTGCTTAACACTCTAACAAGAGGAAATCGCTTGCCTTTTTGCCCTTGGCGCGCTTTTCTACTTCATCGGCACAACCACGATTTATTAGAATAGTGCTTTGCTCGGTCCTTCTTGGACCTATGATCCACGGGTGATTAATCAGCATCTACAGCTTTCGCTTTGGGTCGGGAATTTGAGAGATTGGCTCTATAGAAAGGGAAGCGAGTCTTTGAACTATGTTAGCGCCGAGGGTTCACTAAACCCACTGTCCTTCCGACTTTCGTGTTTCAGAACTCATTAGATTCCTAGCTTTTTAGCGGGGCTTTGTAAGAGAAATAGCTAGATCTGTAATAATCAAAATAAGTCGGGTTCAGTTCATTAGAGCAAGGAGAAAGTTCATGACAGCTTGGGACATGTTCAACAAGGTGGAAATTTCGATCTCTGGCTACCGCTGTTTTGCCACCGTCTGTCCTCAATAATGAACTCGCTGACCGCTACCTATAGGGATCATCGAATCGATAGCAATAAGCCCTGTTTGAAGAGGTTCAGATACGAACGCCTGAAATTCTACTTGAGCAGAGATTCAATTGCTTAGATTCGAAGCTACAATTTCGCTTCTCCCATCAATAGGTTTAGCCAGCATTTATAACACGACCAAGTTATATACGCCACGGTATCTCGAGCAATTCTTCCTGCTGCTTTTACAAAACTTCCTCTTGATGCTAAACCATAGCTCTAATCGAGTCCAATTCCACAATTTCTAAGAACGATATGCTTTTTTTCATTTTCCACCGTGAAAGCTTCTCTCAATCCTCCCTAGTCCTTTCTTTCCGGGCACAAAGCTTCCCCGGTTGACCGCCCACATTCATTCATTGTTCGCTCTGCTGTGGAATCGAACCACGAGCTAGCGCAATTGGGATTTAGAGTCCCATGCGTGAAACTAAAGAGGATTTTCAGTCCTCCGCCTACCAGCCGTAACCTAGAAGGACACTTCACACCCGATTTGACACAGCTAGACTGAAACACCGCTTGTCAAGAGCATGCACCCAAAGATAGAATACTTTTTGAGTATGTTGGTAAGGTCCGTCATCCGCTTCAGGCTTGCACTTCATGTAACTAGGTGCAAGTCCAAGACAGCGATTTTCATAATTGAATCAAAAGCGCCGATACATGAAAAATCTCTATATACGATATTTATGACACGTAATGTTGTTCTTTCAACATGATTCCTCAACAATTTTTTCATTGTAATCGACTCTCCGCTCTTCCGCTCCACTTTGGTTTTCACTAATAATTACCATGATGAATTTCTCATCGCTTGGTTCCGCATTGATTTAGGAAACTTTTGTTTAGAAAGTGGTGTCACACACCGGGGGATCAAATGGATGGTTCAGAAAGTCTAGTGAAGCGGCACGGTCTAATCATATAGATGACCATAGTGGTATGGTTCCATAGAAAACCATCGAGGCCATTACCGCCACCAAATGGTTTCCATGTCGCTGGATGATTTGACGATATCGCAGATCGCTAGAACGGTTTCAATTTGTAGGACGGAAAGAAACTTCATCCTTTGGTGCACACTAACCGATGAAGCTCAACCTCTCTCGAATCGAGCTATTTCGCTTTTTCAACAAAAGTTCGAGTAGTTCAAAGGAAAAACGGTCAAGCTTTCTTCCATCCTTCCTAGCTCCTCGAGCTTGCACCCGCCGACGCCTTTTTCATTGTTCGCTCGAGGTGGATTCAACCACTCTCTCCGCTTGATTTCGAGTCCAAAAGGCCCGGCGAAGAGGATTTTCAGTCCTATGCCCGCCGCCACCAGAACGGATTTTTCCACTTCACACCCACACAATCGGATTTGATGAAATAGCTACGTTTTTTCTTATTTGATTCGGATACCGCCAATCTACTGTCCATCTTTCTTTAGTTTTCCTTTTCTCCTCAACCTATCTCCATTGGATGGACTTACGAAAGAATACTATCTAATCTCCCCATCGCGGTTAGGATCCCATGAACCAGGAGCGCCAAAGACCGGTTCCTCGATCTTCCTATCGGAGGCATGGTCATGGCTTTCATTCATTCATTTCATTCTTTGTTCTGTTGTGGAATCGAACCACCAAAGGATTTAGAGTCCTTTACCAACCAATGTAACCAATATTTCTCTCGTATATTCTGTTTTTTCTTTGTCACCTAGCACAATTTGATTTCGAGTCCAATGCTCTAACGCTTTCTTTAGTTTTCTTGCTTGATTTTTATACGATTTTTGAGCAACTAGCTGAAAGCCGCTATGCTGTTAGCGCATCCGCTTTTCTTGCTCTTTCTCCGGCTTTGACCATGTCTCCTAACAATTTCAGTACATATGGCGCAAGACGATTCCACATATATATCAAGGTCGGAATGGGATCGGTGTTTTCACGCCTCACCGTAGTGCCCGGTTTGTCTTGATTGGTGATTGATAAACAAGAAGGAAAATGGAAAAGTAGAAAATCTACATGTTTATACCGTTGAGGTCCTTAGTTTAGTCAAGTAGGCGAGGCATTTCCATCGCTGGCGATTCAATCCAGCCACAGTGTTCCCCACGGCTACCTTGTTACGACTTCACCCCAAATAAGACCCCACCGTGGTATGCGCCAATAAGACCACCAAAGGCCTTTGTGGCACTAGTGGTACATGAAGTCATGGGTGATCATTGGTCCGATGCTCGGGCGAAACCAATTCCTGTGGTGTGACGGGCGGTGTGTACAGGCCCGGCATATATTCACCGCGCATGCTGATCCGCGACATTATCGATTTCAACTTCATGTTCCCGAGTTGCGAGAACAATCCAATCGAGGCAATCTTTCCGGATTCGCCCGCCTTACAGCCTTGCTTCCCATTGTCATTGCCATTGTAGCACGTGTGGCCCAGCCCATAAGGGCCATGCGGACTTGACGCCATCCCCACCTTCCTCCAAAGATCTCACCGGCAGTCCTCGTGAGTGCGGCACGACCTTTTCTTTGTTTCGAGCGGGCGCATTATTACCACTACGTTCCACACCATTTTCTGGCCTTCATGCCGAAGTCTTCCTCCGCCGCCAACTCGACGCCGTCAGAACCAATTTCAACCAAACCTCCATGCTCACCGGTACTTTGACGCCACTATAGGTAGGTCTCCGTGGGTCTTGGGCAAGACGACTTCGTTCACACGCGAAAGTGCTTCAAAGGCACCGCCCCAATGGTGAAATTTTGCTGAAAGCACAGCCACGGGCCGCACTCAATCAAGTAGTAGCACCGCACGCCACTCGTGGCAATTTCTCCTTAGGCGCATGTCTCAGAACACAAAACGAGGGTTTCGCCGTTATAGGACTTGACCAAACATCTCACGACACGAAATGACGACAGCCATGCAGCACCTGATGAAAGTCGCACCATCCTGTTAAGGACAGGTTTTGTTGTTCATATGTCAAGGGCTGGTAAGGTTTTGGCGCTGTATCGAATTAAACCACATGCTCCACCGCTTGCAGGCCCCCAATTTTTGAGTTTCGGTTCATGCACCGCATTCCCCAGCGCGAGTGTTTCACGCGTAGTCGGGCCCCTGATCCAAGTAGACCAAGGGCTAACACTCATCGCTTACGGCATGGACTACCAGTGGTATCTAATCCTGTTCGCCCCCATGCCGCACCCCAGCCGGTAGGGACCCAGAGCTGCCTTCGCTTTTATGCCTTTGTAGATCTACGGATTTCACCCCACACACTAAATTCCACTCTCCTCGTCTCACTCAAGTGAATTGGTTTCGAGCATTCCGCCACTTATTGGCGACTTTCACTTTCAACCCGATTCACCGCCACGCGTCCTTTACGCCTACCATTCAAGAACACTTGCCCTCTGCCTTACATGCTGCTGTCCGCACGGAGTTAGCCGGGCTTCTTCCTCGAGTCCTGTCATGATCGCAAGACTGACGAAAGAGCTTTACAAGCTGCATTGCCTTCTTCACTCACGCGATATTGCTGCATCGGGCTTTCGCCATTGTCCAAGATTCCCACCGCTGCCCCCGTGGGAGTCCGGCCGTGTCTCAGTCCAGTGGCTGATCATCCAAAAGACCAGCTAAGCATCATTGGCTTGGTCAGCCTTTACCGACCAACTACCTAATACTACGCAGCTCATCAAACAGCGCTTTTGAGCTTTCTTCAGATTTGGCCCAACTGTTCGGCAGATTCCCACGCTACGCATCTGCTCGCCACTTTGTTCTCAACTATTCGATTCCAGCAAACGGAGGTCAAGTAGGTCAAAGTCAGAAGCCGCTACCGTAGTTTTGAAGCAGGGCGAGACAACTTTAGCTAGGAGCCTCTTTTCCTTCCTCCCAGCTCCCCGAAAACAACGCTCGACTTGCATGTGTTAATCATATAGCTAGCGCTCCTTCCGAGCCAGGATCAAACTCAGATTTTGACTATGATTAGGCGGGACAGATTCAACTCGCAGCCTTCAGTCATGAGCCCGATGAGTTGACCAATTCCTCTACCCCGCTTCTTCCCCGATCTTTCTTTCCTCTTCCCATAAACATTGATTCTCTCCCTAACCACTCAAATATGTGAAATACACGGAATCGATCCAAAACTACAAGCAAGGAATCAACTCTTATTGTCAGAAGGAAAAATAACCCTTTCCTTTATATATATACAAGGAACAAGTAGCCTTCGCCACCTATTCCTGAATTAAGGGAACGCGAGAAATCTTTTCTATGTCAATTCAAACAAAACAAACGGACGATCAATCCTATAAACTAAATTCTTTTGAGAAGAGCTTGCGCCTATGCTTCTATAAAATCACCTATGTGGAGCGGATGCTTTACTTGGTCATCATAGACCAGCAAATCCATTTGAGAGCTGTCTTTCTTTGATGGTAGTGTCCTTCTTCACGCCACCATCTCTCGCAGAGCTTAACAAGATAATCCACGCCAACAACCAAAGCCAACAAGCCTTCGCCGTAAGCTCTTTCTTCATCTAAGCTTTAGTAACATTAGCTGTCATCAATAGGGTGGAACGCATTAACCAGTAGAAACCTTGCTTCAAGGTAGATTCTTACATGTTTGGAGTTTTGTCCGGATCCAGTACCTCAACTATTGGCCTTACATGGCCTCGACATGGGTATTCCTCTTCTAGTCCCACTCTTCTCCAACAGAGCTCCTCACCGAGCGAGCATTCGCATTCCTAGTATGCTCCACTCATTCTACGCCAAGCACCCAATCACGGGATCGAATCACACTCTAGATCATACCTTTCACGAAAAGAAAAGGACAGGCAGCCGCTGCTAAACCAAGATCTCCATCTCTTGACTCACAATCAATCTTACCTTATAGGGCACAAAGGTATATTTACCATACGAGATGTGTGCACCTACTAAAGGGAATAGAAAGATCTTGGGCACAAATACTCCACTTTTCACGAAAGACATAGATTCACCAATGATTGGTTGGACTAAATACTACATTTATTTGCTCAAAAGAAGGAAAGTTGGCTGTGAGAATGATTTCTCAGACGTAGTCTTTCCTAGGACCATTCCAACAGGATGCTCAGAGGTGGGTGGAGAAAAGCTCAAAAGGCATACTTCCCGCGCTTTCAGAGGATCTAAATCAGTCTTCATCCTTTCGCTTTCAAAGCCCTCGCAATAAATATGTAAATTGCTTCAGAAATTCAGAGATTTTCGATCTCCTCGAAAGAAAATGAGTTCGATCAGCAACACCGGTCTCCGCAGCACCAGGATAAAGACCTTCTTTTACCCATAACCTTTCTCTCGCAGCATTGGAACCAAGATCGGCTTGGCATAGTTACGAGGTTCCCGCTCTATTTAACTAACACTAATCAAGCTAACCGAAGCTTTCTTCTCATGCGACTTTTGGATCGAAAAGAGGTCGCTGGATCGACCACGCTGAAACCGCCAGCACGGACTAAAAGCTTTTATCGTGGATTCCCGAGTCAAACGACTACCATACATAGCATAGAGCTGGAAGCTGCACTAGTGTACAGAGAAGACCGGATGTGAACACGAAGGACATTGGCTATGTATGGGGCACTCACTAATCACTATTAGCAGGAAACAACTAGCGTAAAGAAAGATGAACGACTTTCACCCTTTGCTCTTCAAAGACGACTCACACGAGGGACTCTCAAATCTCTATTTCAGACCATAATCTTTCGATCCCTTTATCAAGTGATTGATAGCAGGGCTAAAAAATCATAGGGCTTCTTCTATTTTTAGTGTGAACTCACTTCTATTCTATATCAAGATAGGGGCTTCAAGATTTTGTCGACCGCCTGTGGAAGACCTGGTTCTACCACACAAGGGCAGCCAGAGTCCAGGATTATTTTCCTCATATGTAATTTCACCTCAATGTGGAAATGTCCGATCTTATTCCAAAATAGAAGGTCTTCATGAAGGTCTGTCTTGTTTCAGGAATATAGGTACCAAGTTCAATAGCGGTAGGTACCAAGGAGAAGACGAGTCGTACGATTGACAAGACTAGCTAGGCTGACCTTCCAGCCATACTCCATCCAATATCGAACGGAAGTGCTAAAGGTTTCATGTGATGTCGACCTCAATGAACCAGACCTCGAGAATTGCTCATCCCTTCGCCCAAGGATTGGTCGAGTACTTGGCCACATGCATGAGTAGGCCTGCTGCCGGATGTCCCATTAAAAGGCAGGTCCCATATTTGAAATACAAAATAAGATCAGATAGCGCCAAGAGGTTTTTTCCATACGAGAAATCCTTCACTGCAGGGAATTCAAATAGATGTGTTGAAGATCATCAAAGAAAGGAAAAGACTGAATTCGATCCATCTCCTCCCTTTTCTTTAAACCAAGAGCTACTCCTCCTTTTTTTTTTATGTAATTTCAATACGATTTCGCTTGTGTTCATGTTTTCAATTTAGAACCCCACGGAAGTGAATAGAAAAAAGAAAAATACCCCTGTGATACGCCTTCCTTTACCTATTTCTAGATTGATTGATGTTCAATGGAGGGAAACTTGCCATTCCTTCTTTCCTTTGAAATTGTACATTTTTTTGATTCTGAACTAATTGTATCCTTTTTGTTCCCATCGAGCTTTCTTGCCTAGTGACTAAGGATTTTCACACTTGTTGTGTCTATAAAAGATTTTCTCATAAAACACTAACATAAGTGTTAGAGGGATTCACTTTCGATAAGAATCCAAAAGCAAGTTCCCTATACTACCTTCTTTCCTCCTCTGCTTCTGCCTTTAAGAGGCAAAGCATCCGCAAGAATCGAACCTACTTTTTGACCCATTTTGCCTTTCTAGGTTGGTGGGCGCCACCATTCAGCCATGGATGCTTTAGCGAGTGAACTAGGTTTTTATTTGAGAGCTAACTAGGTTTTTAGTGGTATTCCTTCTCGAGCTTCTATTTCTTCCGTTAAGGAGATTCGGGAAAAGATGGAATAGGAAGACGGTTTCCGTAATCTAACAAGATACGGGTAGAGAAGGGAAGTTAGCAAAGTTAGACAAGATTGAATGGGCATAGGAACATGTATTGATGTACCAGATCGCTAATGCTCCTGTGTTGATGCGATGTATTCCACCAGTTGATCGAGACTTTATTATTGGTATATCGATCGGTCCAAAGACGGATTGAAATAGGAGCCGGTTCGACAGAAGCTTTTGAAAACGCAGGCACCTGTGTAAATAAGGAACAAGATGAATACAGAAGTTAAACGAGCATCCCACACCCGAAAGGTACCCCACATAGGCCTTCCCGAAACCCCCAAATACTAACGTAAACAAAGTAGAAAAGCACCAATTTCACCGTTCAAAAGAGCGAAGAAAAAGGATGTTTTGTTAATGGGAACAAGGAACTGCGAGAGCTGTCGCGATATAAATAACTATACTCATCCGAGCCGCAGGAACATGTACATACGAAATACGAGAATTTCCACCTTGTTGATGACCGACACGAATGCAGCCTAGGGTACGTTAATCGGGAAATCACTCTGACGCCAAAACAGTAAGTAATAGTCCATGAAACGGGCAAAATCGCCAAAACTACAAGTGTTGATGACCGACATGTAAACGCACCCCAGGGTTCGTTAATCGTGGAAATCACACCGGGACCCCAAAACGGTGAGTAATAGTCCATGAACGGGCCAGAATCGGCCAAAACTACAAGTGTTGATGACCGATGTAAACGCAGCCTGTGGATCGTTAATCGGAAATCACTCTGGACCCCAAAACAGTGAGTAATAGTCCATGAAAAGGGCAAAAATCAGCCAAAACTACAAGTGTTGATGACCGACATGTAAATGCACCCTGTGGTTCGTTAATCGCGAAATCACACCGACCCCAAAACGGTGAGTAATAGTCCATGAAACAGGCCAGAATCGCCCGAAACTACAAGTGTTGATGACCGACACGTAAACGCAGCCTAGGATACGTTAATCGTGGAAATCACTTTGGGACGCCAAAACAGTGAGTAATAGTCCATGAAACGGGCCAGAATCGACCAAAACTACAAGTGTTGATGACCGACATGTAAACGCACCCCAGGGTTCCTTAATCGTGGAAATCACCGGGACCCCAAAACAGTGAGTAATAGTCCATGAAACGGGCAAAAATCTACCAAAACTACAAGTGTTGATGATCGACATGTAAACGCACCCCAGGGTTCGTTAATCGTGGAAATCACACCGGGAGCCCAAAACGGTGAGTAATAGTCCATGAACGGGCCGAATCGCCAAACTACAAGTGTTGATGACCGACACGTAAACGCAGCCTAGGATACGTTAATCGTGGAAATCACCCTGGGACGCCAAAACAGTGAGTAATAGTCCATCAAACGGGCCAGAATCGGCCAAATCTGAGAGTGTTGATGACCGACACGTAAACGCAGCCCAGGGTTCGTTAATCGTGGAAATCACTGACCCCAAAACAGTGAGTAATAGTCCATGAACGGGCCGAATCGCCAAAACTACAAGTGTTGATGACCGATGTAAACGCAGCCTGTGGATCGTTAATCGTGGAAATCACCGACCCCAAAACAGTGAGTAATAGTCCATGAAAGGGCAAAATCGCCAAAACTACAAGTGTTGATGACCGACATGTAAACGCACCCGTGGTTCGTTAATCGTGGAAATCACACCGGGACCCCAAAACGGTGAGTAATAGTCCATGAAACGGGCCAGAATCGGCCAAAACTACAAGTGTTGATGACCGACACGTAAATGCAGCCTAGGATACGTTAATCGTGGAAATCACTCTCGGACGCCAAAACAGTGAGTAATAGTCCATGAAACGGGCAAAAATCGGCCAAAACTACAAGTGTTGATGACCGACATGTAAACGCACCCCAGGGTTCGTTAATCGTGGAAATCACTCTGGGACCCCAAAACAGTGAGTAATGGTCCATGAAACGGGCTAGAATCGGCCAAAATTACAAGCGTTGATGACCGATAGGTAAACGCAGCCCAGGGTTCGTTAATCGTGGAAATCACACCGGGACCCCAAAACAGTGAGTAATAGTCCATGAAACGGGCCAGAATCGGCCAAAACTACAAGTGTTGATGACCGACACGTAAACGCAGCCTAGGGTTCGTTAATCGTGGAAATCACACCGGGACCCCAAAACAGTGAGTAATAGTCCATGAAACGGGCCAGAATCGGCCAAAACTACAAGTGTTGATGACCGACAGGTAAACGCAGCCCAGGGATCGTTAATCGTGGAAATCACTCTTGGACCCCAAAACAGTGAGTAATAGTCCATGAAAAGGGCAAAAATCAGCCAAAACTACAAGTGTTGATGACCGACATGTAAACGCACCCCAGGGTTCGTTAATCGTGGAAATCACACCGGGACCCCAAAACGGTGAGTAATAGTCCATGAAACGGGCCAGAATCGGCCAAAACTACAAGTGTTGATGACCGACACGTAAACGCAGCCTAGGATACGTTAATCGTGGAAATCACTTCGACGCCAAAACAGTGAGTAATAGTCCATGAAACGGGCCAGAATCGACCAAAACTACAAGTGTTGATGACCGACATGTAAACGCACCCCAGGGTTCCTTAATCGTGGAAATCACCGACCCCAAAACAGTGAGTAATAGTCCATGAACGGGCAAAATCACCAAAACTACAAGTGTTGATGACCGACATGTAAACGCACCCCAGGGTTCGTTAATCATGGAAATCACACCGGGAGCCCAAAACGGTGAGTAATAGTCCATGAAACGGGCCAGAATCGGCCAAAACTACAAGTGTTGATGACCGACACGTAAACGCAGCCTAGGATACGTTAATCGTGGAAATCACCCTGGGACGCCAAAACAGTGAGTAATAGTCCATCAAACGGGCCGAATCGCCAAAACGAGAGTGTTGATGACCGACACGTAAACGCAGCCTGTGGTTCGTTAATCGTGGAAATCACTCGGGACCCAAAACAGTGAGTAATAGTCCATGAACGGGCCAGAATCGCCAAAACTACAAGTGTTGATGACCGACAGTAAACGCAGCCTGTATCGTTAATCGGGAAATCACCGACCCCAAAACAGTGAGTAATAGTCCATGAAAAGGGCAAAATCGCCAAAACTACAAGTGTTGATGATCGACATGTAAACGCACCCTGTGGTTCGTTAATCGTGGAAATCACACCGGGACCCCAAAACGGTGAGTAATAGTCCATGAAACGGGCCAGAATCGGCCAAAACTAAAAGTGTTGATGACCGACACGTAAATGCAGCCTAGGGTACGTTAATCGAGGAAATCACTCTCGGACGCCAAAACAGTGAGTAATAGTCCATGAAACGGGCAAAAATCGGCCAAAACTACAAGTGTTGATGACCGACATGTAAACGCACCCCAGGGTTCGTTAATCGTGGAAATCACTCTGGGACCCCAAAACAGTGAGTAATGGTCCATGAAACGGGCCAGAATCGGCCAAAATTACAAGCGTTGATGACCGATAGGTAAACGCAGCCCAGGGTTCGTTAATCGTGGAAATCACTCTAGGACCCCAAAACAGTGAGTAATAGTCCATGAACGGGCCGAATCGGCCAAAACTACAAGTGTTGATGACCGACAGGTAAACGCAGCCCAGGGTTCGTTAATCCTGAAAATCACTCTGGGACCCCAAAACAGTGAGTAATAGTCCATGAAACGGGCCAGAATCGGCCAAAACTACAAGTGTTGATGACCGACATGTAAACGCAGCCCAGGGATCGTTAATCGTGGAAATCACTCTGGGACCCCAAAACAGTGAGTAATAGTCCATGAAAAGGGCAAAAATCAGCCAAAACTACAAGTGTTGATGACCGACATGTAAACGCACCCCAGGGTTCGTTAATCGTGGAAATCACACCGGGACCCCAAAACGGTGAGTAATAGTCCATGAAACGGGCCAGAATCGGCCAAAACTACAAGTGTTGATGACCGACACGTAAACGCAGCCTAGGATACGTTAATCGTGAAATCACTTGACGCCAAAACAGTGAGTAATAGTCCATGAAACGGGCCGAATCGCCAAAACTACAAGTGTTGATGACCGACATGTAAACGCACCCCAGGGTTCCTTAATCGTGGAAATCACTCTGGGACCCCAAAACAGTGAGTAATAGTCCATGAAACGGGCAAAAATATACCAAAACTACAAGTGTTGATGACCGACATGTAAACGCACCCCAGGGTTCGTTAATCGTGGAAATCACACCGGGAGCCCAAAACGGTGAGTAATAGTCCATGAAACGGGCCAGAATCGGCCAAAACTACAAGTGTTGATGACCGACACGTAAACGCAGCCTAGGATACGTTAATCGTGGAAATCACTCTAGGACGCCAAAACAGTGAGTAATAGTCCATCAAACGGGCCAGAATCGGCCAAATCTGAGAGTGTTGATGACCGACACGTAAACGCAGCCCAGGGTTCGTTAATCGTGGAAATCACTCTGGGACCCCAAAACAGTGAGTAATAGTCCATGAATGGGCCAGAATCGGCCAAAACTACAAGTGTTGATGACCGATGTAAACGCAGCCTGTGGATCGTTAATCGTGGAAATCACCAGGACCCCAAAACAGTGAGTAATAGTCCATGAAAAGGGCAAAATCGGCCAAAACTACAAGTGTTGATGACCGACATGTAAACGCACCCCAGGGTTCGTTAATCGTGGAAATCACACCGGGACCCCAAAACGGTGAGTAATAGTCCATGAAACGGGCCAGAATCGGCCAAAACTACAAGTGTTGATGACCGACACGTAAATGCAGCCAAGGGTACGTTAATCGTGGAAATCACTCTCGGACGCCAAAACAGTGAGTAATAGTCCATGAAACGGGCAAAAATCGGCCAAAACTACAAGTGTTGATGACCGACATGTAAACGCACCCCAGGGTTCGTTAATCGTGGAAATCACTCTGGGACCCCAAAACAGTGAGTAATGGTCCATGAAACGGGCTAGAATCGGCCAAAATTACAAGCGTTGATGACCGATAGGTAAACGCAGCCCAGGGTTCGTTAATCGTGGAAATCACTATGGGACCCCAAAACAGTGAGTAATAGTCCATGAACGGGCCGAATCGCCAAAACTACAAGTGTTGATGACCGACACGTAAACGCAGCCTGTGGTTCGTTAATCCTGAAAATCACCGGGACCCCAAAACAGTGAGTAATAGTCCATGAACGGGCCGAATCGCCAAAACTACAAGTGTTGATGACCGATGTAAACGCAGCCTGTGGATCATTAATCGTGGAAATCACTCGGACCCCAAAACAGTGAGTAATAGTCCATGAAAAGGGCAAAATCAGCCAAAACTACAAGTGTTGATGACCGACATGTAAATGCACCTGTGGTT
>JAHIAM010009825.1:0-23376 GCA_021605205.1 Aegilops longissima | reverse complement strand
GTTCTTCTCGTCACGCCCCACGCCGCCACATGGAGGCCCGAGCTGCACTCATCGCAAGAAACGAGCTCCCGCGCTAATGCTCTCGATTTGACGACGCTTCAATGGAAGAATTGTTGGAAATATGCCCTAGAGGCAATAATAAATTAGTTATTATTATATTTCCTTGTTCATGATAATCGCTTATTATTCATGCTATAATTGTATGACGGAAACAGCAATACATGTGTGGATACATAGACAACACCATGTCCCTAGTAAGCCTCTAGTTAACTAGCTCGCTGATCAATAGATGGTTACGGTTTCCCACCATGGACATTGGATGTCATTGATAATCGGGATCACATCATTAGGAGAATGATGTGATGGACAAGACCCAATCCTAAGCCAGCACAAAGATCGTAGTTCAGATCGCTAAAGCTTTTCTAATGTCAAGTATCTTTTCCTTAGACCATGAGATCGTGCAACAATTTTGATACCGAGAGTGCTTTGGTGTATCAAACGTCACAACGTAATCGGGTGACTATAAAGGTGCACTACAGTATCTCCGAAAGTGACCATTGGGTTGACACGGATCGAGACTCGATTTGTCACCCGTAAACGGAGAGGTATCTCTGGCCCACTTGTAGGACATCATCATACTGTGCACAATGTGACCAAGGGGTTGATCACGGATGATGTGTTACGGAACGAGTAAAGAGACTTGCCGTTAACGGCAGATTGAACAAGGTATCGGCATACCGACGATCGAATCTGCAAAAGTACAACACCGCTAGACAAAGGGAATTGTATACGGATCGATTGAGTCCTTGACATCGTGGTTCATCCGATGAGATCATCGTGGAACATGTGGGAGCCAACATGGGTATCCAGATCCCGCCAGTTGGTTATTGACCGAGAACGCCTCGGTCATGTTCCGCATGTCTCCGAACCCGTGAGGGTCTACACACTTAAGGTCTTGACGCTTAGGGTTATATAGGAAGCTTGTATGTGGTTACCGAATGTTGTTCGAGTCCCGGATGAGATCCCGGACGTCACGAGGAGTTCCGGAATGGTCCGAGGTAAAGATTTATATATAGGAAGTCCTATTTCGCCATCGGACAAGTTTCGGTCATTCGGTATTGTACCGGGACCAACTGGATGGGTCCTGGGTCCACCGGTGGGGCCACCTATCCTGGAGGGTCCCATGGGCTGAGATGAGAGGGATCCAGCCCAAATGTGGCTGGGCGCCACTCCCTAGGGCCCATGCGCTAGGGTGAAGGGGAAACCCTAAAGGAAGATTCCCATAAGGGAAGGCACCTCCTAGGTGCCTTGGGGAAGGACCTCCCTGGCCGCCGCCTTGAGATTGATTCCCTAGGGCTGGCGCACCCCTTGGGACCCCTATATATAGTGGGGTAGGAGGCCTCCCAAACACACCTTTGCCTTGCAGCCTCCTCCTCTCCCAAGTTCTTCTCCTCTTCTCGCTGTGTTCATGGTTCTCTGCTGGGATAGCTACACGCCTCCATCACCACCACGCCTGCAGGTCAGCTGCTGATGGAGTCTTCTCAACCTCTCCTCTCTCTCTTGCTGGATCAAGGCGTGAGACGCCACCGGCTGTACGTGTGTTGAACGCGGAGGTGCCGTATGCTCGCACTTGATCATCGGTGATCTGAATCACGACGCAGTACGACTCCATCAACCCCTGCTCACTTGAACGCTCCGCTTAGCGATCTACAAGGGTATGTAGATGCACTCTCCTTCCCTCGCTAGTTTCTCCATAGATAGATCTTGGTGACACGTGAGGAAAATTTTGAATTTCTGTACACGCTCCCCAACAAAGGCATCATGAGCTAGGTCTATTGCAAGAGATTCTTTGCACCCAGTAGAACACAAAGTAGTTGTGGGCTTGGATAATGTTCAATATGCTTACCGTTACTAGTCCAATCTTTGTTTCGACGGTATTGTGGGATGAAGCGGCCGGACCGACCCTTACCAGATTTTACGTGAGACAGTTCCACCAATCGACATGCACTTGGTGCATAAGGTGGCTAGCGGGTGCCGCCTCCCACTTTAGTCGAACGGATTCGATGAAAAGGGTCCTTATGAAGGGTAAATAGCAATTGGCATATCACATTGTGGTTTTATGAGGTAGGAAACGTTTGCTAGAAACCCAAAGCAGCTATCAGAAACATGCAAACAACAATTAGAGGACGCCTAACTTGTTTTTGCAGGTATGCTATGTGCGGTGATGATATGGCCAAGAAGAATGTGATGAATGATATGTGATGTATGAGATTGATCATGTTCTTGTAATAGGATTCACGACTTGCATGTCGATGAGTATGACAACCGGCAGGAGCCATAGGAGTTGTCTTTATTTATTGTATGACCCATGGTCATTAAACAACGCCATGTAATTACTTTACTTTATTGCTAACCGTAGCCATAGTAGTAGAAGTAATAGTTGAGCGATACAACTTCATGGAGACACGATGATGGAGATCATGATGATGGAGATCATGGTGTCAGCGCCGGTGACAATGATGATCATGGAGCCTCAAGATGGAGATCAAAAGGAGCAATATGATATTGGCCATATCATGTCACTACTATATAATTGCATGTGATGTTTATTATGTTTATGCATCTTGTTTACTTAGAACGACGGTAGTAAATAAGATGATCCCTTACACAAATTTCAAGAAGTGTTCTCCCTAATCCGTGCAATTGCTGTATAAGCTGTCAGTCGTAAGCACCACGTGTTAATCGGTGTGATGGATTCTTACGCTCACATACAACGGGTGTAAGCAAGATTTACACACGCAGAAACACTTAGGGTTAACTTGACGAGCCTAGCAGTGAAGACATGGCCTCGGAACACGGAGACCGGAAGGTCGAGCATGAGTCGATAGTAGATACGATCAACATGAAGATGTTCACCGATGATGACTAGTCCGTCTTCACGTGTTGATCGGACACGGCCTAGTTGATTCGGATCATGTAATCACTTAGATAACCAGAGGGATGTCTATCTCAGGGAGTTCATAAGATGAACTTAATTATCCTGAACATAGTCAAAAGACCTTTTGCAAATTATGTCGCGAGCTCGCGCTTTAAGTTCCATTATTTAGATATGTTCCTAGAGAAAATATAGTTGAAAGTTGAAAGTAGCGATTATATGCGGACAGAGAAGGCTTATGTCCCCAATGCACCACTCAAAGGTGTTGAACCCCAAACGCCGCTTGTGGATGTTGCGAACATCGGACATACACGCTTTGATAACTACGTGATAGTTCATTTAAACGGTTTAGAGTTGAGGCACCAAAGACGCTTTCAAACGTCGCGAACATATAAGATGTTTCGAGGGCTGAAATTGGGATTTCAGGCTCGTGCTCACGCCAAGAGGTATGAGACCTCCGACGATTTTCTTTAGCCTACAAACTAAGGGAGAAACGCTCAATCGTTGAGCTTGTGCTCAGATTGTCTCGGAGTGCAACAATCACTTGAATCGAGGGAGTTAATCTTCCGATGAGATAGTGATGTTTCTCCAAAGTCATTGCGCACCAAGCTGCTAGAGCTTCTGGATGAACTATAACATATCAAGGATAGATATGATGATCCTGAAGTGTTCGCGATGTTTGACACCGCGAAAGTAGAAGTCAAGAAGGAAGCATCAATTGTTGATGGTTGGTAAAACCACTAGTTTCAAGAAGGGCAAGGGCAAGAAGGATACTTCATGAAATGGCAAATCAGCTGCTGCCCAAGAAGAAGAAACCCAAGGTTGAACCCAAACCCCTAGACTAAGTGCTTCAGAATAAAGGAACAAACTAACTGAGCAGAATTACCCTAGATACTTGGTAGATGAGAAGGCTGGCAAGGTCGATAGAAGTATATTGGATATACATTATGTTAATGTGTACTTTACTAGTACTCCTAGTAGCACCAGGGTATTAGATAACCGTTCGGTTGCAAGTGTTAGTAACTCAAACAAAAGCTACTTAATAAACGGAGACTAGCTAAAGGTGAGCTGATTTATATGTGTTGAAGTGTTTCCAAGTTTGATGTGATCAAACATCGCGACGCCTCCCTCTACCATCAAGATTAGTATTAAACCTGAATAATTGTCATTTGGTGTTTATGCTGAGCATAGACATGATTGGATTATGTCTATCGTAATACTAACTATTCATTTAAGGAGAATAATGGTTACTCTATTTATTTGAATAACACCTTCAATGGTCTTGCACCTAAAGGAATGGTTTATTGAATCTCGATCGTAGTGATACACATTTTCATGCCAAAAGTATAAGATAGTAATGATAGTACCACTTACTTGTGGCAATCGCCATGTAAGTCATATTGGTATAAGATTTATGAAGAAGCTCCATGTTGATGGATCTTTGACTCACTCTGCTTTTGAAAAGTTTGAGACATGCAAACCATGTCTATTGGTACATACGCATGAAGAAACTCCATGCGATGGATCGCTTAGACTCACTTGATTTTGAATCACTTGAGATATGCAAATCATACCACATGGACAAGATGACCGAAAAGCCTCGGTTTCAAAGAAGATGGAACAAGGTAGCAACTTGTTGGAAGTAACACATTTTGATGTGTGCAGTCCAATGAGTGCCGAGGCATGCAAAGTGAATATCGTTATGTTCTTACTTCACGATGATTCGAGTAGATGTTGAGTATATTTACTTGATGAAACACAAGTCTGAATTATTGAATGGTTCAAGTAATTTCAGAGTGAAGTTTAAGATCTTCGTGACAAGAGGATAGAATGTCTATGATATGATCATAGAGATGAATATCTGAGTTACGAAGTTTTGACACACAATTAAGACATTGTGGAAATTGTTTCACAATAATACGCCTGAACACCATAGTGTGATGGTGTGTCCGAACATCATAGTTGCACTCTATTGGATATGGTGCATCATGATATCTCTTATCGAATTACCACTATCGCTCATGGGTTAGGCATTAGAGACAACCGCACTCACTTTAATAGGGCACCACGTAATTCGCTGAGATGACACCAGTATGAACTATGGTTTAGAGAAACCTAAGTTGTCATTTCTTAAAGGTTTGGGGCTCATGACGCTTATGTGAAAAGTTTCAAAGTTGATAAGCTCGAACCCAAAGCGGATAAAATGCATCTTCATAGGACACCCAAAACAGTTGGGTATACCTCCTAATTCAGATCCAAAGCAATAGGGATTGTTTTTGAATCGGGTCCTTTCTCGAGGAAAAGTTCGTCTCTAAAAGTTGAGTGGGAGGATGGTGGAGACTTGATGAGGTTATTGAACCGTCTACTTCAACTAGTGTGTAGCAGGGCACAAGAAGTTGTTCCCGTGGCACCTACACCAATTGAAGTAGAAGCTTATGATAGTGATCATGAAGCTTCGGATCAAGTCACTAACGCACTCGAGGGGTGACAAGGATGCATACTACTTCTTGAGTGGCACGTAATCGTCGTTTTGAAGGTCATGTTGCTAGACAACAATGAACCTACGAGCTATGGAGAAGCAACAGTGGGCCCAAATTCGACAAATGGTTAGAAGCCATGAAATCCGAGATAGGATCCATGTATCGTAACAAAGCATGGATTTGGTGGACTTGCCCGATGATCGGCAAGACATTGAGATGAATGGATCTTTAAGAAGAAGAAGCGGACGTGGACGGTAATATCACCGCTTCATGAAGCTCGACTTGTGGCGTAAGAGTTTTCACAAGTTCAAGGAGTTGACTACGGCGAGATTTTCTCATCCAGTAGCGATGCTTAAGTCCGCTCGGAATCATGTTAGCATAAGCTGCATTTATGAAATCTGGCAGATGGATGTCAAAACGAGTTTCCTTACTTTTCAGAAGGAAAGGTTGTATGTGATACAATCAGTAAAGTTTTGTCGATCCTAAGGATGCTGTAAAGTATGCTCGCTCCACGATCCTTTCTAAGGACCGGAGTAAGCATCTCGAGTTGGAATGCGTACTTTGATGAGATGATCAAAGATTTTGGGTTTATACAAAGTTTATGAGAAACTTGTATTTCCAAAGAAGTGAGTGGGAGCACTATAGAATTTCCGATGAGTATATGTTGTTGACATATTGATGATCGTAAATGATGTAGAATTTCCGGAAAGCATATAGGGTTATTTGAAAGATGTTTTTCAATAGAAAACCTGGATTAAGTTACTTGAACGTTGAGCATCAAGATCTATGAGGATAGATCAAAACGCTCAATAGTACTTTCAAATGAGCACATACTTTGACATAATCTTGAAAGTGTTCAAGATGGATCACCAAAGAAGGAGTTCTTGCTTGAGATGTAAGGTATGGAGTTAAGAGTTAAAAGCTCGACCACGGCAGAAAAAGAGAGAAAGGATTAAGGTCGCCCCTATGCTTCGTATATAGGCTCTATAGTATGCTATGTCGTGTACCGCACCGAAGTGTGCCTTGCCATGAGTCAACAAGGGTACAAGAATGATCCAGGAATGGATCATTGACAGCGTCAAAATTGTCCTTGGAGTAAATAAGGACATATTTCGCGATTATGGAGGTGATAAAGAGTTCGGCGAAGGGTTACGCCGATGCAAGCTTTAACACCTATCCGAGTGACTCGAGAAGCAAACCGATACGTATAGTGGAGCAACTATTTGGAATAGCTCCAAGTGGAGCGTGGAAAGCAGCATTTACAATATGATATAGAGAATTACATACACACGGATCTGAAAGGTTCGCACTGGCTGACTAAAACCCTCTCACAAGCAAAACATGATCAAACCCCGTAACTCATTGAGACTTAATCACATGGTGATGTGAACTAGTTTAAGACACTAGTAAACTCTTTGGATGTTGGTCACATGGCGATGTGACCTATCAATGTTAATCACATGGCGATGTGAACTAGATTATTGACTTGCAGTAAGTGGGAGACTGTTGGAAATATGCCCTAGAGGCAACAATAAATTAGTTATTATTATATTTCCTTGTTCATGATAATCGCTTATTATTCATGCTATAATTGTATTGATAGGAAACAAGAATACATGTGTATACATAGACAAACACCATGTCCCTAGTAAGCCTCTAGTTGACTAGCTCGTTGATCAATAGATGGTTACGGTTTCCAACCATGGACATTGGATGTCATTGATAACGGGATCACATCATTAGAGAATGATGTGATGGACAAGACCCAATCCTAAGCCTAGCACAAAGATCGTAGTTCGATGCTAAAGCTTTTCTAATGTCAAGTATCATTTCCTTAGACCATGAGATTGTGCAACTCCTGACACCGAGGAATGCTTTGGTGTATCAAACGCCACAACGAATCGGGTGACTATAAAGGTGCATTACTGTGTATCTCCAAAGTGACCATTGGGTTGGCACGGATCGAGATCGATTTGTCACTCGGTAAACGGAGAGGTATCTCCGGCGCACCTGTAGGACATCATCATATCGTGTACAATGTGACCAAGGTTGATCACGGATGATGTGTTACGGAACGAGTAAAGAGACTTGCCGGTAACGAGATTGAACAAGGTATCGGATACCGACGATCGATTCTCGCAAGTACAATACCGCTAGACAAAGGGAATTGTATACGGATCGATTGAGTCCTTGACATCGTGGGTTCATCCGATGAGATCATCGTGGAACATGTGGGAGCCAACATGGGTATCCAGATCCGCTTTGGTTATTGACCGAGAACGTCTCTCGTCATGTCCGGTTGTCTCCCGAACCCGTAGGGTCTACACACTTAAGGTCTCTATGGACGCTTAGGTTATATAGGAAGCTTGTATGTGGTTACCGAATGTTGTTCGAGTCCCGGATGAGATCCCTGACGTCACGAGGAGTTCCGGAATGGTCCGGAGGTAAAGATTTATATAGGAAGTCCTGTTCGCCATCGGGACAAGTTTCGGGTCATCGGATTGTACGGACCACCGGAGGGTCCTGGTCCACCGGTGGGGCCACCTTCCTGAGGGTCCCATGGGCTGAGATGAGAAGGGATCCAGCCCAAAGTGGGCTGGGGCGCCACTTCCCCAGGGCCCATGCGCCTAGGGTGAAGGGGAAACCCTAAAGGAAGATTCCTGATAAGGGAAGGCACTCTGAGGTGCCTTGGGGAAGGACTTCTCCTGCCGCCGCCTCCTTGGAGATTGGATCTCCTAGGGCCGGGCGACCTCTTGGGACCCCTCCCTATATAGTGGGGGTAGGAGGGCTCTCAAAACACACCTTTTGCCTTTGTGCAGCCCCTCCTCTCTCCTCCTTCTTTCCTCTTCCATGGTGCTTGGAGGCTTTCGGATAGCCACGCCACCCTCCATCACCACCACGCCTGCCTGTGGCTGCTGGATGGAGTCTTCCTCAACCTCTCCTCTCTCCTTGCTGGATCAAGGCGGGAGACGCCACCGGCTGTACGTGTGTTGAACGCATGAGGTGCCGTATGCTCGCACTAGGATCTCGGTGATCCGAATCACGATTAGTACGACACTTCAACCCCTGCTCACTTGAACGCTTCCGCTTAGCGATCTACAAGGGTATGTAGATGCACTCTCCTTCCTCATAGTTTCTCCATAGATAGATCTTGGTGACACGAGGAAATTTTTGAATTTCTGCTACGTTTCCCAACAAAGAATGGCTCGACCGAAGTCAGCCGAAGCCTGGGTTCAGGCTGCAGAAGGCGCCTCCAAGGCCGTCTGCCTCGCTGCATGCAGACTGCCTGCCAAGACGGCGATGGCGAAGCTCCTGGGCGCCTCACCAGCCTCTCAAGAAGGCTTGCTCTTTCATGTACGCCATGCCTCTGGCGGAACCTGGCTCTGGCTGCGGCCAAGCAGAAGAGCAGAGCTACCAAGAAGTTCTCATTTACAAGAAGCCTGCCGAGCGCCTCGCTTGCCCAGCACGCCAGACTCGCCGCTTCCCAACATACAAAGCAGGAGGCCCACATAAGACCAAGCTGTTCCGGCTCGAGGCCCTCCGGCTGCCACGTGGCGGGCTAAGCATCGCTTTCACCTCCGGAAAGGCGCAAGGCCGCGGTGGCCCGCTGAAGTTCAAGCTGCCGCCGCCTCGCCACGACGGCACACCTGACCCTTATTGGAGTTCCTTCCAGCCTCTTACGAGCTGGCATCGAGGCCACCAGCGGGAGGAAAAGGTCATGGCGTAACTGGTTTCCTATGTTGCGCAAGGCTGACGGAGCCCGCACTGCCTTCGACCGCCCTGTACACGATCTCCTCCTCGGGCCGAGATGCTCACCCGCCTTCATCGCCAATTTGCAGGTTTCGCGACCGCCACCCGCCGTGAGCGCATATGCTACTAATCAAGCAAAGAGCTAGGGAAAACTTAAAGTAGATCCAGCGGCTTCAACAACGCGCTACCAAGATCCCCTGTGGTAATCGAGGAGGCCATCATCTTCAACGCTGCGACGGCGACGCTAAGATGAAGGAGGAGTCCGCATACATGAAGATCCGTGGCACCTCCTCGAGCGAGTTCAACCCATGCGACTCGCGCGCCAGGGCCGCAGGAGGGCGCTTCCTCCTCACGAGCGCTGCCCCACCGCGGATCCTCAAGAAAAGAAGTCCAAGGCCGGACGATTTGAAGCGCATAGGCGGCTGCGATTTCATCGCTTAATCTCGCATACCAAGCGAGGCAAAGATCAGCCCAAGTCTCTATGGGTAAAGCCGGTATCGCAGGTACCACTTGCACTCACACCCACAACACCAATGAATGCCAAGAGCTCCGGCCGCAGGCGCTGGCTGAAGGAAGTCGCGCAGACGCCTGAAGCGCAGCGACCGGGCTACGCCGAGGAGGAGGAAGGAATGCAGAAGCCGGAAGACCACGCTCCGCACTAAGGGCAGAGTGGCGCGACCTAACCTCGCGAGGATCACTGGCAGACCCACTTCGCGAGGGAGGCTGGAGGATCAGCCTTGTGAGGACCGGCCGTTAGGGGAACGCAGGCTCTCCACCGCCAGCCGCCACTAAGGAGAATTGAAGACCGCCATCAGATTTAGGGGCCGGGGCTTCGTGAAGCGCACGCTGATTGCTCGTGATCCTGGCGGAGCTTCAAAACCCCAGCCTCTCATACAGATCTTCAAGCAAATACCATGGCGAATGCAGTCCCTCCCTAAGCTCGAGGCCACGCCCTCCGTGTGGTCGTGGCGTGGCGCCATCACGCTCATCTCGCCGGATCACCGGCGCGCAGCCACAAACCGGAGTTCTCCGATGCATTTTGCTCTCAATCATCAAGAACGTGCTGGGTCACCAAGACCTCATCGACGCTGAGCAGTGGCTCAACGCCCCGTCTGCGGAGACATTCATAACAATCTTCAAGCGCTCTTAACGCTGTTTCTTCAAAGCAACCAAGCTTTTCTCTCGAGTCACCGACGGCTCCATTTGTCCCGATCGGGTGTGTCCGCTTTTCCGCCACCTTCTGGCTCGCGACAACTACCATTAATCGAGCTCATCGATTTCTTGTCAGCTTACATCTCACCGTCAGACAACACCATCCTCTGTACTCCAGCTATTAAATTCATGGTCAGAACTCCACCGTGACTACAACGCCCTCAAGATGCCAGAAGCGGCGGGTCATCACGGGTGCCCTCGTGGAAGAGAGAGACGCAGCAGCTTTCTCGGAGCGAGCCTTCTCAGCCGTGATCGCTAGAAGACCTGCACCACAAGCAGCAGGAGGCCTCCCCGAGGCCGACTCAAGAAGAAGAAGACATCGACTGCCCGGGTCTTTCAAGAGACAAGCCCTCAGTAGTCTGTGACCGGCCAGGGGAGCCTCCCATCGCAGAGATAGAAAGCGCCTGCCTCCTCAGCGGCTTGGGGGCTCATGGTCACGACCTCGCCAAGGTCTCAGGAGGCACTTGGGCACCACGCGGAGGCGGCTTGGAAGCATTTCCGCAAGCAGAGCTAGGCTAGGAGGGATGAACCTCAGGAGTCTGGCCAGCGAAGGCCATTCAGAGCTACAGGAGTCAAGGGTCATGAGGGGCAGCCGCCTTCCTCCTCGTGGGCCCCCCCATCCAAAGCGAGGATGGTGGGCTGCGGCCCCGTGATCGACATACCAGGCTCAACCGAGCCTGCCTCAAGAGCGCCTGCCCTCGCGAGTGGGACGCTATGAGGTCTCCCCACACAGCCACGCTCGCATGCCTCACGGCCTCGCCGCCAACGCAGCCGCCACGCACGCAGCAGCCATGAGGGACATCCAGGAGGCTCAAGAGGTCGCACGCCAGCAGCCCCGCGGAGATGGAGATGGCCCGCGAGGAGCCGCCAGCCTCCCGAGCCTCCCGAGGCCCCTAGGCCTGGGGCTCGTGAGGATCGCCCGCAGCCCACCGAGTCTGCTACACTAACACCCTTCATCCCCAACATCACCAGTGACATCTTTGTTTTATTTCCGGCTGAGCGCCTCAGGTCGTGATTATTCCTGTGCATGGGTCCGCCCCTCATGAAAGTATCCTTTATTTCATGTCATTAGCCTATCCTGCTGGGGGTGCCTCGGCCGATCATCCCTAAGCCGCCGGCCACCCCGTGGCATGTATCCTTCCTACTTTTCCTTAGGATTATGCTCTCGGCCCACCATGCTAGTTATTTGGTGCCTTTTCCTAGGTGGCGGAATCTTGCACGCTAAAGGGGTGCCCGAGCATCGCGACTCAGTGGCTCCTACCGCCTCCGCCCTCACCTCCGGGTCTTGTCCATGGCATCGCGACCTGGCTTACCAAATGACGGCCGAGACCAGCCCGAGAGCCGGACCCGAGGACGAGAGTTTCACATTCTAACCCAGCCTTGCTAAGCTAGGGGGTGCCTCGAGCATCGCGACTCAGTGCTCCTACCGCCTCCGACCTCACCCTCCGGTCTTGTCCATGGCATCGCGACTGGCTTACCAAATGACGGCCGAGACCAGCCCGAGAGCCGGACCCGAGGACGAGAGTTGTCTGTGATCCGACCCATCTTGGCTAAGTAGGGGGTGCCCGAGCATCGCGACTGTGGCTCCTACCGCCTCCCGCCCTCACCTCCGTCTTGTCCATGGCATCGCGACCGGCTTGCCAATGACGGGCCGAGTCCAGCCCGAGAGCCGGACCCGAGGACGAGAGTTGCGCCATCTAATCATCTAACCTAGCTTATGCTAAGAAGGGGGTGCCCGAGCATCGCGACTCGTGGCTCCTACCGCCTCCGCCCTCACCCTCTAGGCTTGTCCATGGCATCGCGACTGCTTGCCAAGGATTTGCCGAGACCAGCCCGAGAGCCGGACCAAGACGAGAGCACCGCATCCGCCAAATTTGCAGGTGAACACACTCAAGATAAGGCTCAGAGCCAGCAAGAACTCCGCTTTGAGGTAGGGCCCCGTGAGTCCTGCTACGCTCATGGGTGCCCAACATACCTCGCCCAGCCCTACTGCACAGCCACATGTCGTGGTGGGCTAGAGCACACTGGGCTCTCCCAAGGGGAGCCCCTCCCACATTCCAGTTGGAAGCACCATGCCCGCTACTGGCCGACGACATCGCCGAGGAGCGGCTATGCCAGACGCATGCGAAGCGCTTATGCTCCAAGGCTGGTGATAAACAACCGAGGTGGCCTCCGGTCTCATCAACCTCGTGGAGCCCAGAGCTCGTGGTCCGCCTCATCGCAACGCCACCTCGAGCGCCGCGAGGGGCTGGACACGGGCTGCGCTGGTCACGCCCAAACGACGCTACTCCAGCCAGCCTCGGCCTGGTTCGTCGACGCCACTCCCCGAGCAGAGCCAAGGTACGTAATGCCGCTTGAGTGTCAAGGGGACTCGAGCATCGCGACTCAGAGCCTAATCGTCATGTAGCCCTCACCCCTTAGTTTCAAAGGCTAATGACGGCTGAGGTATGCGCGGGCCGGCTCGCAGACGAGAACGGTAGATCCGCCTGAGTCTCACCTCCCTACTTGTTGTTCAGACGCCAAGGGGGACTCCGAGGATCGCGACTCAGAGCCTATCTTGTCACGTAGCCCTCACCCTTGGTCCTGCCCTGTTTCCGTCGGGCTAACGGCGGCTGAGGATAGGGCCGGCTCACACAGAGAACATAAGCAAGTAGGAAGTAAATTTCAAGGAATTAAAAGCAAATATTACAGTCCACACTGTTATCGCAATACCAAATGTTAGTTTAAACGCCTCCGAGGCATGTTACATGTGCAGGAATTAAAAGAAAGACAGGAGCCACAACGGAGTCACTTGTCGGGCGGTGGAGCAGCTGGAGGGCTCGCTGCGTGAAGCAGCAGGTTGGCAGCGCCGCTCGCTTGGTGCAAGGCGTCTGAACTTCCCAACAGAGCCTCCACATGACCCTTCACAGCCTCGCAAGTAGCAGCAGTGCATGCTCGCCGCTATGGCTCCAAAGAGGCTGTCCATGTCGATGCTGGATCACGAAGATAGATGTGGTGAGGATCCGCTGCTGCTGCCGCAGAAGACAAGACGCGCCGCTCTCACCTGTGGGGGCCAAGACCAAGGGAGACATCTTCAAGAGCGTGAACCAGAAGGGAAGCAGCTTATGGGCGGGCCCTCCTGTAAAGGCAGCAAGGCTCTGTGCCGCCATCATAAAGCTCCTCACAGGCGCGAGCCTTCACCTCCATATCCGTGGAAGGCCACGCGATCTTCGCAAGAACCCGCGCCTTTGTCGCTCCAGCCGACTTTCCTCGCTTCCGCCTCGCTTCCACACGCCCAGCGGTCACGGCGCTTTCACCTTGGCCTCCTGGTCCTGACGGCCGCCTCATGAGCCTTCATGCCTTCCTCCCGGTCCTCGGCGGAGGCGGGCCCCTGCAAGCTGGTTCCTCAGCAGTTCTTCACCGCCTCCAGCCGGCCTCACACAACATACTGGATGTCTGGCTGCCCCCTAGGGCAGCCGCGGCAATCTTCGCCATGAACAGCATGCTTCCTCGTCGCAAGCCGCCGAGGCCTCGGACCAGCGCCGCCAATCGAAGCATCGGAGCGAATCCAGCCGTAGGCCAGCTCCAAACGCCCAGCCATCGATGGGAGTCGGCGCCAGAAGATCTCGCCGCAGCGGTCCACCGCAACGGCGCGATCTGCAACAGCATTCGAGGAGCAGCGGTCGGTGGAGTAGGAGGAGAAGACGGTTATGTGACCATCGCACCGAGGCGGAACCAAAGCGCGCACGGCAACAAAGGGAGGCAGCTACAAGCAAGGGCACCTCGAGTCGCCGGCAAGGCAATGAAGCCGCTTAGCCGTCCAAATAAGCTCGCGAGGACGCCCGGCAGGAGAGGCCCGTGTCGTAATCACCTTCTTTTTTCGGGTCCGAGGCACCGCCACGGATGGGGCCTTAGGAGCCCTGCTCAGCTTCTGCTGGGCGCCACCGCCAAGGACATGAACATCAGTCTCACCGACGGAGCAATAATCAAGATGGGAAGGTGCACTTACAGTGTCGTCACAGGACTGAGCAGCCTCCGCCATACTTGAAGCCCGAGAGCCGCTGCAGGATCGGCTTCAAGGCCCGGAGCAGGAGGCGCGGCTCGCTGATCGCCTGGGCCGGGCGACTCCACGGGGACCAGCCCACCGTCCTTTCGATCAGGCAGGCTTCGCCCCCCGCCTCATCCTCATCCTCGCATGCTATTCGGGGGCGGAGAATGCGGACTTCTGCGCCGCAGGCAGGAGCCCTTGACTCCTCAATCAACCCCTCTCCCCGGCTCTCTTCCTCCACCTCTTTGCCGAGTCGGAAGAGGACACGCCCACCAGTCCTCCGGAGCTCCACGGCACGGGCCGTCCCCATTGAAGACAGCATGGGCCCCACAACCTGCTCCCAATCCTCGAAGGAACAAGCATGCTGGGCGCCCAGCCTTCGCCACATCGCCTCTAACCAAGGACTGAGGATCCGCCAGATCCTCGCTGGCCAGGGCCACGGGCTCGAGTGAGGCCTCCACATCGAAGCAGTAATCGACGAAGGGCCAATTGGTTCTAGGAACTCCCTCAGCGACGCACCAGACCAGCTTCACGCTGGCCGCTGGCTGGCTTCAGATCTGCATCCATCTTCTCCAAAGACTAGCCAAGGATCCTAAGTTCCACTCGACCACCGTCGGAGTTTCTTGGCACCTGCAAGGTGGATCAGCCAAGGGTGGATGCGCCCAAAGATCCACCAAGACCCACTTGTTCTCAAGCCTCAATCCGCTTCCTGTGGTTTGAAATGGCAATGGCCCCGCCAGATGCGACTAAGCTCACACACGCGGAGGCGGAACCACGGGAGGTTCGAGGGAGAAGTAGTGAAGCAAGCAGCCACCGAGGGCTTCACCCCAACATGGGCCTCATAATAGTAGGCTAAGATCGCCGAAGAAGGACGGAGTTGGGATGGACGTGCAGCTTTGAATGTTGTAATGACAGAGGACGGAGAAGAAGAACTCAGCAGAAGGGAGGCACCTGCACCCGCAATGATGGCGCCACAAAGAACGGGTAGAAGGTACTCCCCGACTCGTGGGCGGCGGAGCCGGCCTTGAACGCCTCGCCCATTGACGCCAAGGCCCGCTTATCTCGACGCACCAGGGCGACGCCGCTTCGGCTACATTTGGCGGGTCTAAGGCAGAGAATACCAAGCTCCGCCGGGTTGGCGAGGCGCCATGATCGCTAGGGCACGCAGCGGAGGGATTCAAGGTCTTGGAAGCGAGGGGAGAGGCGCAAGAAAGGGATCTGAGCAGCAATCGGAGAAAGTAAAGGAGGCAAGGAAGATGCCGCCTTATTATCAACCCATCGTTGCAGAGGCGACGCGGCCCAATCAACCGCCACGCTGGGCGCCTAAGGCCGCAGTTGTTAGGGCTCCGCGACGCTCAGACTTGCCCTTTCGCCTCGCCGCCAAGTTCGGGCGCGCCAGGCCCGGGCTACTGCCGGCGCTTCGGGAACGGGGTCCCTAGATTTGCTCGCTACGGCCCGCGGCGTGGCTCAAAGGAGGCCTGTGACAGCCCATCTTCATCAACGCAGTTTCAAGACCTCGCGAGGGGCTGGTACCAAGGCAGACGACAAGGAGCTTCTCGTGCACGGCCTCGTCACCGCTCATGAGGAGGCGGAGAGTTCAAGGCAGGTACTCGCGAGGTGCCCATGACGCAAGCCATGATTTACCAAGGGCGCCGGGGCGCCAGCTCACAGCCAGCTCCCTCCTTTCCTCTTTGGTGCAAAGGGAGCAAGCGCAGCGAGAGCATCAAGCAAAGGCATCCGCTTCTTATGCAACAAGACCAAGACAAGCCAAGCGGCCGGAAGGAGTCATCGTGGAGCCTAGCAAGCAGGCCATCACCAGAGCCTTTGGCAAAGCGATGACCAACTTTAGTCAGATAAGTGTACCGCTGTTCCCCTTCAAATGGCTAATTGTTGGCCTCTTCCCGCCAATATTTGGGAAGAGGCCCAGGCCTTAGCCTATATAAGTAGAGATAGCCACCATCTAGGGGATCTCGCATCTGAATCCAGAGAAAGACAGAGACCCGATCCTCAAGCTAGAGCGATCAACACCACCCCAAAGCAGTTCATCACACCCACCAAGAATGACCTCGAGGTTGTTCTTCCTTGTACTGCTCTTCATCAGCCCAAGAGGCAATCCACCACACCACAAACTAGAGAAGGGTATTACACCACAACGGTGGTCTCAACTAGTATAAATCTTGTGTCTCTTTGTGTTGTTCCGCTTGGTAGTTTAGGTCCTCGCGATGGCGGGCGAGACGGTGGAAGGTTTGATCTCCTACGACCTCATTGTTCGAACCTCAAGGGTCCCGCTGAACTCCGAACCGACGTACCATCCCAACTTGATCCATAATCCAAAGCACATGCTCTCAAAGATATCCTCTAAGATCTGGTTGACTCTTCCTTTGTCCATCCGTCTGTGGATGAAAAGTTGTGCTAAACTCCACCGGTTCCCAAAGTTTCGTAACCGCTCTCTAACTTTGAGGTGAATTGGGTTCCTATCCGACACGATACTCCTCGAACTCCATGCAAGCATACAATCCTTGTCATGTATATCTTAGCCAATTTGGCAATCGCTATAGGTAGTCTTTACCGAATGAAATGAGCTACCTTCAAAATGATCGACTACAACCCAAATCGAGTCATAGCATGAACGGGTCCTGGCAATCCCGTGATGAAATCCATGCCTAGTTTATCCCACTTCCATTCGGTATAGGCAATGGCTGTAATAATCCTGCGGCTTTCGATGTTCTCGTCACTTTCTCGACACACATCACAAACTGCTACATACTTTGGCGATATCTTTCTTCATTCCGTCCACCGTAAAGTATCCTTCAAATCCAAATACATCTTGGTATTTCCGGGTGGATCGAATACGGCTAATCATGTGCCTCTTGCAAAATCAACTTCCGGATCTCCGGATCACTTGGTACGTAAATGCGTCCTCAAACCATAAGGTATCGTGGCTCATCCTCACGAAATCCCTTTGCTTTTCCCTTGCTCATCTTCTCCTTAATAGAAGCAACTTCCTTATCCGTCCTTTGAGCTTTCTCCGATTTTTTCCATCAAAGTAGATTGAATCTCCAACGCTGCTACATAGCCTCATGGAACTTTTTCCAAACATAGCCCCAAATTTCTCGGCTAATTCTTTTTGGTAAACCTCCGTCATTAGGATATTAACATGACTTCACGGCTCAACGCTGCTGCTACCAATGTTAGCCTTCCGGGTGGTAATGCAATCTCATATCATAATCCTTGATGAGCTCCAACCATCTTCTCTCGCCTCGAGATTTAACTCCTCTCGCGTGAAGATGTACTTCAAACTCTTGTGATCCGTATACACCTCACAATGATTTAATGAGGAAATGCTCCATGTTTTCAATGCATGCACTACGGCTGCTAACTCCAAATCATGTGTGGCATAGTTTAATTCGTGAGGTTTCAAATGTCGTGAAGCATACGAAACAACTCTTCCTCTCAGATAAGCACCGCCCAAGTCCTCGACGTGAAGCATCGCAAAAACTTTGTAATCCTTGCTTTGGTCTCGCAGGATTAATACCGGTGAGGTAACCAAACATTTCTTCAACTCTTGGAAGCTAGCCTCACACCTCACCCAAATAGACTTGGTATCCTTCTTCATGTCATGGGCTTCGCAATCCTCGAGAAATTCTCAATGAATCTCCGGTAGTATCCTCGCGAGTCCAAGGAAACTCCGGATCTCCAACTGTTGTTGGCGCTCCCAGTTTGTCACCGTGGCAACTTTAGTGGGCTCATCGCTATACCTTCTCCGGATATAACATGTTCGAGAAATCCAACTTCCTTCAACCAAAACTCACACTTGCTCGAACTTGGCATACAACCGATGTTCTCTCGAGCTTCTCGAGTACCAAACGCAAATGCTCCTTATGTTCTTTCATTCTTTGAGTAAACCAAGATATCGCAATGAATACCACGATTTAACTTATCCAAAAACTCCATAAACACCTTCTTCATCATGTTCATAAAATAGGCTGGGGCATTAGTCAGTCCAAATGACATAACGGTATACTCATACAGCCCGCACTGTGGTAAAAGCCGTCTTGGGTATATCCTGCCCCGAATCTTCAATCGATGGTATCCTCGATCGCAAATCGATCTTGAAAAATACCTTAGCTCCTTGCAATTGGTCAAACAAGTCATTGATCATCGCAATGGGTATTTGTTCTTAATGGTTACTTCATTCAATCCTCGATAATCAACAACCATTCTTAAAGATCCATCCTTCTTATCCACTAGAAGTAACTGGTGATCCCCAAGGCGAAGAACTTGGGCTAATAAAACCTTTATCCAAGAACTCCTTAATCTGCTTCTTAATTTCCTCCAAATCTTGGGCTGGCATCCTATACGGTCTCTTAGATATCGCCGAGTGCCCGCAGTAGTTCAATCAGAAATTCAATGTCTCTGTCGTCGGCGGCATGCCCGCAACTCTTCCTAAACACGTCCGGTAATCCCTTACCATCGGTACTTCCTCCCGCACAACCTCAAGGAATTTACATGTGCTCTCCTCGCTCATGCCGTGATACAAACTTGATTCTCCTTCCTTCGGGTGGTAAGAAAAATCGACTTCATCGGTGCAATCAATATTCCTCCGTATTTTGATAACCAATCCATACCTAATATCACATCCAATCCTTGGGATTCCAAAACTATTAGGTCCGAGGGAAATACATAGTTTCCAATCCTTAATTTATAGTCAATCGCACCATATACTTGCCATATATTCTGCTCCGTGAGGTTACTAGCATGGGTGACCTAAGGGCTTGGGTTGGTAATTTATACTTATCCACAAACCTTGATATGTATGAATGCGATGCACCAAGATTAAAAAGAACAACGCAGAAATGTCTTAACCAAAAACTACTCTACATCGCTCTCCCGCTGAGCTTCAACCTCCTCCACGGTAACGTGGTTCACTTGTCCCCTGTTGAAAGGGTTCGGCTTCTTTCCTAAGCTTCCATTGCCATTACCATTTTGGCCTTCTGGACAATCATTTGCATAATGCCCAGTCTTACGGCACTTAAAACAAGTGATATGGCTCAGGTCTACCTTGGATGGTGTTGACGGGTGGTGCGGTTTTGTCCATTGCTTCCTCCATTCCTGCTTCCATTCTTGGTGCCATTATGGTTGTGCGAGCTACCTCCTCCGTGAGTATGCTGAAATTGTCCTCCTGGCTTCGGGGTAAAGCGAATTTTCTGCTGAGCTCCAGAGTTATACTTCCCATGTCCATACTTTCTCTTGCGATTGTCAATCATTGCTTCCCTTCAATCATAAGAGCACGATCTACTAACTCCTGGTAGTTATTGAAGGTGGCTACTATCAATCGCATGCTCACTCATCATTCATCCTTCTAGAAACTTCTCATGCTTAGCTGCGTGCCCGTAGCAACGCCATCTAGGCATAACGTAGCTTAGCTTACTAAAGTCATCCACATATCGCCAACCGTCTGTCTCTCCTTGGCGCAAGTTGCAAAACTCACGCTTCTTCATGGCCATAGCTCCGCTGAAACATGGGCAGACGGAAAGCTTGCTGAAACTGATCCCATGTGACAATGGTTCATGTGGTAAGTGGTTGTAAATTCTCCCACCATGCTGTCAAGGGTCCTTCAAGCCGATAAAGCGGCAAATTTCACCTTTTCCCCATCCAGACATCCCGTGCAGTGGTCAACTCCTCCCTACTTTATGGAGCCAATCATCTGCAACAATCGCTCGGTGCATCGAAAACACCGCGGATTCAGCCTTAAGAAACGGGTCAAATGGTCAACAGGTGGTGGTGGTTGTTGTTGTTGTTGTTGTTGTTGTTGTTGTTGTTGTTGTTGTTGTTGTTGTTGCCTTGGTTGCATCAATGTTTGAATCAAGGCATTCGCTGCTGAATCAATGAGTGATCTCCTGCGGAAAACAAATGCGGGGTCGCTCGGAGGCATCCGAGGGTTTATAGAAAAGACGAGAGTTAAGAATAGAATGAGGTCTAGAGAGAAACACTACCCATATGCACATGAGACAAAACACACAATATCACTCCAATCAATTCAAACAAGGGCATACAACGGTCTATCTATCGTTACAAAGTGTTGGGACTAAAACTAATTTTTAATGGGGAATCTACTATCTGTTATGGTGGTCAACTAGAAAACTGTCTGATGAAGACTCCATGATATCCGCTCCACTTCATCTTCAAATCATCATCACTAGGATCGGAATCGGTGTCGCCGATGATGATGTAGTTCTCTGGACAGTGCAATCTTCATCTTCTCCTCCGGTGCTGAATTTCCCATGAGTTCTTCAATCTTCTCCTTAAGATCGCCGCTTTGTCTCACTAGAGCTACAATCTCTCCATGTAGTCCTTGCGTAGTGGCCTTCAGCCTCCTTCTAGTTCGATAATCTTGGCTTTTGCTGTCTTCAACTCCATCATGTCTCAAGACATCCTGGTTCTCTCGGCGCCGAATGTGCTGATTTAACTCCGGATGAAAGCTGCAATGGATCGATCCTTCTTAGTGCCAACTATCTCCCATTGTTCATCTCGCGCCCGCAAATCTGGTAGATAGTATCCTTGAGGTCTTCTTTGTAAACTTCTCCAATGCGTCCCATGGTTATGTGAGCTGCCATGCTCTTTCCTGACTCCAAGTTGGTGCATTAAGAACACACTCTATGGGCTCCGTGGATTGGCGCAAACGTCCTTCCGGAACTTGAGCTTGAATCTTCCAAATTCTTCTTCGTGTAAAGTGGAATTGTAGGTCCCGTGAAGCTTGGTATTCGATGTTCAGTACTTAGTGACTTCCTTCAGTGTCGTCCAAAGGGTGTATCTTCATCCGGCTGGGTGAACTTGATCCTCGCTTCGTCATCCTAGAAGAGTAGAAAAGATGAGGAGTTAGAAATGAGAAGAGAGTAGTGATCTAGGGCTTTAGCTTAATGGTCGTGTCCTACAGTCAGCGTGTGCTCGATACCATCTTTGTAGCGACCAGACCTCAAACAGTCGATCTCTTGTGCTCAAGTGTCATCCCTGGATCAAGAATGCGACACCACACAAGATCAAGGATTTATAACAGAGTAGCAATCACACACTTATTACATCGAATGTCTCAAGAGAGAACTTAATAAAATAAATATGGCTTAAGGCCATCTAATAACGATAACAAATGAAGGCTTGGAAGAATAAGCGAGTCCATCAACTCCAACGCATCATCGAGTATAGAACCACGACTAAGCACCTTACTGTCATCTTCAAAAGTCTGCAACATGAAACATTGCAGTCTAAAACGGGTCAGCACATGGAATATGCCGCAAAGTAACACATAGAGAATAATGAAAGAGTGCCTATACTACATGCATATATGGCTGGTGGAAAGCTCTATGGTTACAGTTTTATGTAAAGCCAATTTTTCCCTATCGCAAAGGAATAAATTTATTTAACTATCATAGTGGTTGTTGAACATTGAGAATGGTTGACAAAGATCCTCAATCCCAATTAAAAGTACTCATTAACAACCCAACAATATTAATTAGAGTAACATGATGAGATTCACATGATAATCCAAGTACTAGATACTCAAGATGTCCATGACCGGGACACGGCTAACCATGATTAGTTTATACACTGCAGAGGTTTGTGCACTTTTCCCCACAAGACTCGATCTCCTCCGCTTGATTTCTCGCACTACCTGGTGTTTGAGAAACGGATGACCGAGACATAGTCCGTCAAGCGCTTAGCACCTTACATGTGGGTAGACCGTACCAACCTACAACCCCTACATCGCCTAGTCCACCCGTAAGAGTTCGCACAACTTAATCAACTATGCTAGAGCCCATAGTAGCATGTGGCTGCACACGGAAGTTTCTAGCATGAATAATCTCATGATCCCTTTGAGCCTGGGTGGCGGTCCAAGAAAAACAGTAAGTCCTGATGGAAACCAGTGCCTCAATCCACCCGGATGTGTGTCTAAGTTGCCACCTTAAATAAACCATTAATTTAATAATCTCACATCTGTCATGGATACACTCACTCAATCCACTTCTACTAGCATTGCATGGCATAATAAGCAAACGAGAAGTAACTCCCAAAGGTTTGAATATAAATCGTAATAGGTACTACCTCATCTACTTCCCATCCCACAATTTAATTAGATCCTAATCATGCAATGTTTGAGGATTGATCTAATGCAATAAAATGGGTAGTAGAAAAGAGTATGATCAAAGTGTTACTTGCCTTGCTCGATGATCCGCTAAATCTAGAGACTCAAGTAACAAAGCGCTCCGGTATTCTATCGCAGAACAAACAAACAAGCATACAATAAGTACTCATCTAATGCACAGTAAAGGTAAAACTCAAATAGATCTAACCAGATAGTTCAACTTAAGAACTCCGTTTGCAAAAGAATCAAATCAAACGAAGCAACGAAAGTAAAACGATGAAAGAAAACAGCTCCATTTTACTAATCTGGATCTAAGTCAAATTTTACAGAGGCAAAACTTGTTTGTTGGTTATTCGGAAGAGGGTTTCGAGATTAAACTCCAGCGCTTGAATCGCCGATTCCAATAAACGAGCAAAAGTTATACTAAAACAAAAATCGGATCGAAATCGCGATCGTAAAAATTGCAGATTAAATCCGAGAAAAAAGAAAACGATTTAACGGGTTAACGCACAAACGCCTTTAACTAAACTAATTCGACGAACGCGTTCAAGTAAAAACGAATCTAACTAACGCTAACTAACCGAACCAAAAAAACCGATCTAAAGAAAAAAAGCAACGAAAACCGCTCGACGGTTAAAAAACGAAGGCACGGAAGTCGAGGCGCGGCTAACTTTGCCTGCGGGTCCGGCGATGGCGGGGTCCGGGTTTCAAGGGCGGGCGGGCGGCGCTGGGCGCGCGGCGGTGGCGGGCGCGTGGGCGGGCGGGCCGGGCGTTAGGGGTTCGCCCGGTGGCTTGGCTTTTAAAGCCTCGGGCCGGGTGTCCCAGCGTGACA
>JAHIAM010009823.1:0-11907 GCA_021605205.1 Aegilops longissima | reverse complement strand
TTATATCTTCCTCAAAACAGCCATTATACCTACCTATTATGGCATTTCCATAGCCATTCGAGATATATTGCCATGCAACTTTCCATCATACCATTCATCATGACACATGCATCATTGTCATATTGCTTAGCATGATCATGTAGTTGACATAGTATTTGTGGCAAAGCCACCGTTCATAATTCTTTCATACATGTCACCTTTGATTCATTGCATATCGGTAAGACATCGCGGAGGCATTCATATAGAGTCATACTTTGTTCTAGTATCGAGTTGTAAATCATTGAGTTGTAAATAAATAGAAGTGTGATGATCATCATTTTCTAGAGCATTGTCCCAAGTGAGGTAAAAAAGAGGCCATAAAAAGGCCCAAAAAAGAAAAAAAAAAAGAAAAAATGAGAGAAAAGAGAGAAGGGACAATGTTACTATCCTTTTTCACACTTGTGCTTCAAAGTAGCACCATAATCATGATAGAGAGTCTCTTGTTTTGTCATTTTCATATACTAGTGGGAATTTTTCATTATAGAACTTGGCTTGTATATTCCAACAATGGGCCTCCTCAAGTGCCCTAGGTCTTCATGAGCAAGCAAGTTGGATGCACACCCACTTAGTTTCTTTTGTTGAGCTTTCATACATTTATAGCTCTAGTGCATCCGCTGCATGGCAATCCTTACTCCTTGCATTAACATCAATCGATGGGCATCTCCATAGCCCATTGATTAGCCCTGTTGATGTGAGATCTTCTCCTTTTTGTCTTCTCCACATAACCCCCATCATCATATTCTATTCCACCCATAGTGCTATATCCATGGCTCAAGGCCATGTATTGGCGTGAAGGTTTATAAGTTTGAGATTACTAGAGTATGAAACAATTTCTTGGCTTGTCATCGGGGTTGTGCATGATGAGAGCATTCTTGTGTGACAAAAATGGAGCATGACTAAACTATATGATTTTTTAGGGATGAGCTTTCTTTGGCCATGTTATTTTGAGAGGACATAATTGCTTAGTTAGTATGCTTGAATTATTATTATTTTTATGTCAATATGAACTTTTGTCTTGAATCTTTCAGATCTGAATATTCATACCACAATTAAGAAGATTACATTGAAATTATGCCAAGTAGCATTCCGCATCAAAAATTCTCTTTTTATCATTTACCTACTCGAGGATGAGCAGGAATTAAGCTTGGGGATGCCTGATACGTCTCCAACGTATCTATAATTTTTTTATTGCTCCATGCTATATTATCTACTGTTTTGGACTATATTGGGCTTTATTTTCCACTTTTATATTATTTTTGGGAGTAACCTATTAACCGGAGGCCCAGCCCGTAGTGCTGTTTTTTTCCTATTTCAAAGGTTTCGTACAAATGTAATATCAAACGGAGTCCAGACGGAATGAAACCTTCGGGAACGTGATTTTCTCATCGGATAAGACCCAGGAGACTTGGACCCTCCGTCAAGAAAGCCACGAGGCGGTCACGAGGGTGGAGGGTGCCCCCCCCCCTAGGGCGCGCCCCTGCCACGTGGGCCCCTCGAAGCTCCACCGACGTACTTCTTCCTCCTATATATACCTACGTATCCCCAAACGATTAGATACGGAGCTAAAAACCTAATTCCACCGCCGCAACTTTCTGTATCCACGAGATCCCATCTTGGGGCCTGTTCCGGAGCTCTGCCGGAGAGGGCCATCATCACGGAGGGCTTCTACATCATCATAGCCTCTCCGATGAAGTGTGAGTAGTTTACCTCAGACCTTCGGTTCCATAGTTAGTAGCTTCTTCTCTCTTTTTGGATCTCAATACAATGTTCTCCCCCTCTCTTGTGGAGATCTATTCGATGTAATCTTCTTTTTGCGGTGTGTTTGTTGGGACCGATGAATTGGGGGTTTATGATCAAGTCTATCTATGAACAATATTTGAATCTTCTCTGAATTCTTTTATGTATGATTGGTTATCTTTACAAGTCTCTTCGAATTATCAGTTTGGTTTGGCCTACTAGATTGGTTTTTCTTGCAATGGGAGAAGTGCTTAGCTTTGGGTTCAATCTCATGTGTCCTTTCCCAGGATGTGAAGGGGCAACAAGGCACGTATTGTATTGTTGCCATCGAGGATAACAAGATGGGGTTTTATCATATTGCATGAAACTATCCTCTACATCATGTCATCTTGCTTAAGGCATTACTGCTGTTTTAACTTAATACTCTAGATGCATGCTGGATAGCGGTCGATGAGTGGAGTAATAGTAGTAGATGCAGCAGGAGTCGGTTCACTTGTCTCTGACGTGATGCCTATATACATGATCATACCTAGATATTCTCATAACTATGCTCAATTCGGCAATTGCTCTCAAAGTAATTTGTTCACCCAATCGAGAATACTTATGCTCTTGAGATAAGCCACTAGTGAAACCTATGGCCCGGGTCTATTCTCATCATATCAATCGCCATCACTTTATTATTGCTTTGCTTTTTACTTTGCCTTTTACTTTTTACTTTGCATCTCTATACCAAAAAATACCAAAATATTATCTATCATCTCTATCAGATCTCACTCTCGTAGAAGTGACCGTGAATGGATTGACAACCCCTAATCGCGTTGGTTGCGAGGAGCTATTGTTTTATGTAGGTACGAGGGACTCATCAGTGATTACAGGAGCAGGGGTCCCCAGACTTGCCTGCCTGCCCGCGGCGTGGCTCAAGTGGGGCCCAGCGGCCCATCTTCATCAGCTCAAGCTCAAGACCTCTCGCTGAGGCCAAGCCTCGTCGAGGCGGATGGCAGGAAGCTTCCTCAGGGCAGCCTCACCCGAGGCAGGCTCGCGAGGGAGGCGGAGAGATCAGGAGCAGGGTACCATCACGAGGAGCCCGTGATTAAAGTCATATTGATCCCGAAGAGACCAGGCCGGCGCCCGGCCTCACCTTGATGTCCTTGTTTCCCCTTTTTGCAAAGGGAAGCAAGTACATGTGAAGGCATCGAACAAAGATTACCATTCGGTGCAATGAGACCAAGACCAGCAGAAAGGCAGGATCTGGAGGTCATCATGGAGCCAAGGCAGGCGTCATCACCAAAGCTTTTGGCAGCCAAGACCACCTTTGGTCAGGATAACTTGCACTAGATGTTCCCTTCAAAATGGCCAATTGTTACGCCTTCCTGCTCATTATTTCGGGAGGCCCAGGCCTCTATAAATAGAGCTAGCCACCACGCAGTAGAAAGATCTAATGTGTCATCCCGATGCGGTCGGATCGGATAGAGCCCTAGAGAGAGAGAGAGAGAGAGACATCGAATCTCACCCAAATAGTCCATCACATCAGTTCAAGAACACCTCTCGCGAGGCTGTTCTCCCCTTGTAGTATTCATCATCAGCCCCTCGAGGCAATCCACCACGCCACACTGCTGGAGTAGGGTATTACACCACAGCGGTGGCCCGAACCAGTATAAATCTCGTGTCCCTTGTGTCCGCGTGTCGTTTCCAAATTTAGATCACACGAGGAGATCGGACGTGAATCGGTAGGGAAGATCTCTCCGCTGCACCCTGTGAGTTCGAACCTTAAGGGTCTGCTGGGACCCTAAAGCCGACATTGGCCGCCCGAGTGAGGGTGCGCAGGAGTTCTCCTCCCGACAACCCGCTCTCCCACGACATCGCTGTTCTGCCTCGCATGGCGGACCACGCGCGCGCGCCCGCATCGGACGTCGGCACTTTGGGGCAGGGGCTCCGGTTTTGGCCCCACCTTGCAGCAGTGCGGTGGCTGCGCAAGTTCAAGCTTTGAGATGCCGCCCGCATAACAGGCGATGGTTTCTCGCTGGTTTTCCTGGTCACGATGAGGAGGCCGTCCTCAAAGCAGGGCGGCTTAGGGTGATGGCCAACTGGTTTCCCATGGTCCTAGCCGGCTGGCCCCGCGGCGGGTTCCTCCACCGCCCGTGACTTACGACCTCCTCGGGGAGCAGCGCGACTTCTTCCTCGACCGTTATGCCGCGACTGGCGCCACCCGTCGTTGCCAGTAGCTCCTCTGGGTGGCTCCCGAGCACCACCAGGAGCCATCACGCCAAGCCATTCACCTGTCGGATCCTTTTCGCTTCAAAGCTACTGAGAAGCCCTCCGGGCTGGGTGGCGCCAGAGGCCGATCTAACCTTTGACTCCTGATGATCACCCCATCAACTCCCGCTGTTCGGGCGTGCTCCCGATGTTGTGCACCCCACCATTTGCCAAGTGGCCGTCACCAGACCCTCATCGATGATGGTGCCGGCACGCAACATGTTTTGTGGAGGCCTTGACCTCCTCCACGTGCTGTGGGCGGCTTCAGCCCAAAGAAGTCTTTCAAGGCGTCAGTCGGTTCCACAGCCCTTCTGGAAGGAAATATGCCCTAGAGGCAATAATTAAGTTATTATGGCTTCCTTATTTCATGATAAATGTTTATTATTCATGCTAGAATTGTAATGAACCGGAAACATAATACATGTGTGAATACATAGACACACAGAGTGTCACTAGTATGCCTCTACTAGACTAGCATGTTAATCAAAGATGGTTAAGTTTCCTAACCATAGACAAAGGAGTTGTCATTTGATTAACAAGGGTCACATCGATAGTTGAATGATCTGATTGACATGACCCATTCCATTAGCTTAGCATCCGATCGTTTAGTATGTTGCTATTGCTTTTATCCATGACTTATACATGTTCCTCTAACTATGAGATTATGCAACTCTGCTTTACGGAGGAACACTTTGGGTACTACCAAACGTCACTACATGTCTGGGTGATTATAAAGAAGTACTACGGTGTCTCCAAAGGCAGATGTTGGGTTGGCGTCGTTTGATTATTAGGATTTGTCCTTCCGATTGTCTGAGAGGTATCTCTGGGCCCTCTCGGTAATGCACATCACTAAGCCTTTGCAAGCATTACAACCAATGAGTTAGCTGTGAGATGATGTATTACGGAACGAGTAAAGAGACTCTGCGATGCTGAGATTAGAACTAGGTATTGGATACCGGCAGATCGAATCTCGGGCAAGTAACATACCGATGACAAAGGGAACAACGATATGTTGTTATGCGGTTTGACCGATAAAGATCTTCATAGAATATAAAGGAACCAATATGGGCATCCAGGTTCCGCTTTTTGGTTATTGACCGAGAATAGTTCTGGGTCATGTCTACATAGTTCTCGAACCCGTAGGGTCCGCACGCTACAAGGTTTCGATAGCGGTTATATTATGAGTTTATGAGTTTTGATGTACGAAGGAGTTCGGAGTCCCGGATGAGATCGGGGACAAGGCGAGGAGTCTCGAAATGGTCGAGATGTAAAGATCGATATATTGGGCGACTATATTCGGAGTTCGGAAAGGTTCCAGTGATTGAGTATTTTTCGGAGTACAGGGAGTTACAGGAATCGAGTGGAAGAGTATTGGGCCCGTAATGGGCCTTAGTGGGAAAGAGCCAGGGAGGTGGCGTGCGCCTCCCAAGCCGAAATCGAATTGGACAAGGGGTTTGGGCGCAGCCCACCTCTCCTTCCTTCTCCACTTCCCCCTTTCCCCCTTCTCCTAGTTGGACTAGGAAGAAGGAGTCCTACTCCTGGTGGAATGGGACTCCCTTGGCAGCCTCCTCCTCCTAGGGCCGCCCTCCTCCTCCTCCCTCCTTTATATCTGCAGGGCGTGGAGGGCACCCCATGAGACACAAGTTGATCTTCGTGATCGTTCTTTAGCTGCAGTGGTGTGCCCCTCACCATATTCCACCTCGGTCATATTTTGGCGGTGTTAAGCGAGAGCCTGACGCGACGGTAGAACATCAAGATCGTCACCATGCCGTCGCAGCCGACGGAACTCCTCCCGGCGCTTCTTTGGATCGGAGCCCGGGATCGCCATCGAGCTGAGCGTGTGCCAAGAACTCGGAGGTGCGAATGCGGTGCTTGGATCGGTCGGATCGTGAAGGCGATCGACTACATCAGCAGCGTTGATATCTTGCTTCGCTTTGGTCTCACAGTGCGTGGACAGACACTCTCCCTCTCGTTGCTATGCCATCACCATGGTCCTGTGTGCGTGGGAATTTTTTGAAATTACGTTCCCCAACGATGGTATCGAGCCTGGTTTTATGCGTTGATGTCATATGCACGAGTAGAACACAAGTGAGTTGTGGGCGATATAAGTCATCTTGTTTACGGCATGTCATACTTTGGTTGGCGGTATTGTGAGATGAAGCGGCCCGGACCGACATTACCTTGTCGACTTCTGGCCAGACTGGTTTACCACGCTACGCAGAAAAGCCAGTTGCTTAAAGGTGACCGGCGGGTGTACTGTCTCTCTCACTTTAGTTGAACTGAGTGTGTATACGCGTGGTCCTCCTTATGGCGTTAAAACAGTAATTCAACTTGACAAACTATCGTTGTGGTTTTGATGCGTAGGTAAGAACGGTTCTTGCTCAGCCCGGTAGCAAGCTGACAGAAAAACTTGCAACAACAAAGTAGGGGACGTCTAACTTGTTTTTGCGGGCATGTTGTGATGTGATATGGTCAAGAGCGTGATGCTATATTTTATTGTATGAGATGATCATGTTTTGTAACCGAAGTTATTCGCAACCGGCGAGAGCCATATGGTTGTCGCTTTGTGTGTGAAATGCAAGCGCCATGTAATTGCTTTTATTTTATCACTAAGCGGTAGCGATAATCGAATGAAGCAATAGTTGGCTTAGCGACCATTACGTTATTGATGGAGATCAAGGTATCGGCCGGTGTGTTATGGTGATCATGCCTTTGCTTGAGATGGAGATCACAGGCGTCAAGATGATGATGGCTATATCATATCACTTATATTGATTTGCATGTGATATTTATTCTTTATGCATCTTATCTTGCTTTGATTGGCGGTAGCATTATAAGATGATCTCTCACAAAAATTATCAAGAAGTGTCTTCCCAGTATGCACCGTTGCCAAAGTTTGCCGTGTAGGTGACACCACGTGATGATGGGGTGTGATAAGTTTCATACGCCCATCTACAACGGGTGCAAAACAGTTTTGTACACGCAGAATACTAAAGTTAAACTTGACTTCAGCCTAGCATATGTAAAGATATGGCCTCGGAACACGGAGACCCGGAAGGTTGAGCGTGAATCATATAGTAGATATGATCAACATAGTGATGTTCACCATTGAAAACTACTCCATCCTCTCACGTGATGATGGGTTATGGTTTAGTTGATATGGATCACGTGATCACTTAGATGACTAGAGAGATGTCTATCTAAGCGGGGAGTTCTGGCAATATGATTAATTGAACTTTAATTTATCATGAACTTAGTCCTCGTAGTATTTTGTAAATTATGTTGTAGATCAATAGCTCGCGTTGTTGCTTCCCTATGTTTTAAGGTTTGTTTTGATATGTTCCAGAGAAATTGTGTTGAAAGATGTTAGTAGCAATGATGCGGATTGGATCCGTGATCTGAGGTTTATCCTCATTGCTGCACAGAATAATTATGTCCTCAATGCACCGCTAGATGGCAGACCTACCGGTGGGCGGTATGCGACGTTATGAACGCTTGGCTAGCTCAATATGATGACTACTTGATAGTTTAGTGCACCATGCTTAACGGCTTAGAATCGGGACTTCAAAGGCGTTTTGAGCGTCATGGACCATATGAGATGTTCCAGGAGTTGAAGTTAATATTTCAAGCAAATACCTGAAAGCAGAGAGATATGAAGTCCTCCAACAAGTTCTATAGCTAAAAAGATGGAGGAGAATCACTCAACTAGTGAGCATGTGCTGAGATTAATACGAGTACTTCAATCGCTTGAATCAAGTGGGAGTTAATCTTCAGATAAGATAGTGATTGTGAGTATTTTCTAGTCACCATCACTAAGTTAGTAGAACTTCGTGATGAACTATAGTATGCAAGGGATGATGAAAATGATTTCCAAGCTCTTCATTGATGTTGAAATCGGACGAAGGTAGAAATCAGAAAAGAGCATCAAGTGTTGATGATTGACAAGACCACTAGTTCCAAGGAAAAGGCAAAAGGAAAGAAGGAACTTCAAGAAAAGCGGGCAAGCAAGTTAAGCTGCTTGGTAAGAAGAAGTCAAAGTCTGGACCTAAGCACTAAGACCAAGTGCTTTAACTGCAACGGAACTGGTCACTAGAAGCGGAACTACCCCAAGTATTTGGCGGATAAGAAGGATGGTAAAGTGAACAAAGGTATATTTGATATACAGATTATTGATGTGTATTTTACTGGTGTTAAGTAGCAACCCCTCGGTATTTGATACTGGTTCAGTTGCTAGAGTAGTAACAAGCAGGAGTTGCAGAATGAGCGAGAAACTAGTTGAAGGGGAAGTGACGATGAGTGTTGGAAGTAGTTCAAGATTGATATGATCATCATCGCACCTCCCTATACTTTCGAGTTAGTGTGGAACCTAAATAAGTGTTATTTGGTGTTGAGCATAAATATGATTTGATCATGTTTATTGCAATACGATTATTCATTTAAGTAAGAGAATAAATTGTTGTTCTGTTTACATGAATAAAACCTTATATGGTTACACACCCAATAAAAATAGTTCATTGGATCTCGATCATAGTGATACACATATTCATAATATTGAAACCAAAAGATGCAAAGTTAATAATGATAGTGCAACTTATTTTTGGCACCGCCGTTAGGGTCATATTGGTGTAAAGCTTATGAAGAAAACTCCATCTTTGATGGACTTTTGGAATCACTTGATTATGAATCATTTGATGCTTTCATAACCGTGCGGTTTTGGGCAAGATGACTAAAACTCCGTTCTCGGAACAATGGAACAAGCTAATTGACTTATTGGAAATAATACATACCCGATGTATGCGATTCAATGAGTGTTGATGCTCATGGCAAAATATCGTTATTTTAAACCTTCACAAGATAATTTGAGCATATATGGGTATGTCTGCTTGATGAAATATAAGTCTGAAATAATTGAAAAGTTCAAAAGAATTTCAGAGTGAAGTGGAAAATCATCGTAATAAGAAAATAAAGTTTTCTAGCGATCCGATCGTGGAGATAAATATTTGAGTTACGAAGTTTGGTCTTCATTTGAAACAATGTGAAATAGTTTCACAAATTCATGCCATACGAACACCACATCATAATGGTGTCTCCGATCGCCATAACTGCACTTTATTGGATATAGTACAATCTATGATGTTTCTTACCGATTTACCAATATCGCTTTTGGGATCATGCATTAGAGACAGCTGCATTCACGTTAAATAGGGCACCATCTAAATCCGTTGAGGCGACACTATATGAGCTGTGGTTTAGCAAGAAACCAAAGTTATGGATTTCTTAAAGTTTGAGGGCTGCAATGCTTATGTGAAAAGTTTCATCCCGATAAGCTCAAACCCAAATCGAGAAGCGCGATTCATAGAATACCCAAAGGAAATTGTTGGGTATACATTCTATCACAGATCCGAAGGCAAGACATTTGTTTGCTAAGAATGGATCCTTTCTAGAGAAGGAGTTTCTCTCGAAAGAAGGGAGTGGGAGGAAAGTGGAGCTTGATAAAGGTAATTTGTACCTTCTCCCGAATTGGAAAGTATTTCATCACGGAAATCAGTTCGAAAGGATTCCTACACCAATTAGTGAGGAAGCTAATGATGATGATCATGAAACTTGAGATCAAGTTACTACAAAACCTCGTGGGTCTTCCAAAGTACAGTCCGCGCAGCAGTGAATGCGGTAATCCTATTCGGAAGTCATGTTACTAGACCATGATGAACCTCAATAACTATGAGGAAGCGATGATGAGCCCAGATTCAGCGAAATGGTTTGAGACCATGAAATCTGAGATGGGATCCATGTATGAGAACAAAGTGTGGAATTTGATGGAGTTGCCCGATGATCGGCAAGCCATATTATATAAATGGATCTTCAAGAGGAAGAGCGGACACCGATAGTAGTGTTACTATCTATAAAGCTTCTCACTTGTCACAAAAGGGTTTTCGACAAGTTCAAGGTGTTGACTATAAATGAGATTTTCTCAACTGTAGCGATACTTAAGTCTGTCGAATCATATAGTAGTTGCCACATTCTATGAAATCTGGCAAATGGATGTAAAAACTACATTCTTTAATGGATTTATTAAAGAAGAGTTGTGTATGATGCAACGAGAAGGTTTTGTCAATCCTAAAGGAGCTAACAAAATGTGCAAGCTCCAAATGATCCATCTATGGACTGGTGCAAGCATCTCGGAGTTGGAATAAGCGCTTTGATAGTGTGATCAAAGCATATGGTTTCACAGTACTTTGGAAGAAGCACTCAGATTACAAGAAAGTGAGTGGAACTCTACACAGATTTTAATAAGTATATGTGAATGACATATTGTTGATGAGAGATAATGTAGAATTATTCCAGAAAGCATAAAGGAGTATTTGAAAGGAGTTTTTCAAAAGAAGGACCTCGTGAAGCTGCTTACATATTGAGCATCAAGATCTATAGAGATAGATCAAACGCGGCGATAAGTTTTTTCAATGTTTATATACCTTGACAAGATTTTGAAGTAGTTCAAAATGGAGCAATCAAAGAAAGAGTTCTTGCTCTGTTACAAGGTGTGAAATTGAGTAAGACTCAAAACCCGACCACGGGCAGAAGATAGAATGAGAATGAAAAGTCATTCCCTATGCCTTGGCCATAGGTTCTATAAAGTATGCCATCTTTGTGGTACCGTGATCTATTGTATACCCTACCTTGGAAGTTTGGCAGGAATACAATAGTGATCTAGGAGTAGATCCTTTGGACAATGGTCGAAAATTATCCTTAGTGGAATAAGGATATGTTTCTCGATTATGGAAGTGGAAAAGGTTAGATGCGTAAAGGGTTGCGTCGATGCAAGATTTTGACACTGATCTGGATGACTCTAAGTCTCGATCTAGATACATATTGAAAGTGAGAGCAATTAGCTAGAGTAGCTCCGTGCGAGCATTGTAGACATAGAAATTTGCAAAATACTTACACTGAATGTAGACAGACCCGTTGACTAAAATTATCTCACAAGCAAAACATGAGTCACACCTTAGTACTCTTTGGGTGTTAATCACATAGCGATGTGAAACTAGATTACTGACTCTAGTAAACCCTTTGGGTGTTGGTCACATGTCGATGTGAACTATGGGTGTAACCACATATAGATGTGAACTATGATGTTAAATCACATGGCGATGTGAACTAGATTATTGACTCTAGTGCAAGTGGGAGACTAAGGAAATATGCCCTAGAGGCAATAATAAAGTTATTATTTATTTCCTTATTTCATGATAAATGTTTATTATTCATGCTAGAATTGTATTAACCGAAACATAATACATGTGTGAATACATAGACAAACAGAGTGTCACTAGTATGCCTCTACTAGACTAGCTTGTTAATCAAAGATGGTTAAGTTTCCTAACCATAGACAAAGGAGTTGTCATTTGATTAACAAGGTCACATCATTAGTTGAATGATCTGATTGACATGACCCATTCCATTAGCTTAGCACTGATCGCTTAGTATGTTGCTATTGCTTTTATCCATGACTTATACATGTTCCTATAACTATGAGATTATGCAACTCCTGCCACCGGAGGAACACTTTGGTACTACCAAACGTCACAACGAATCGGGTGATTATAAAGGAGTACTACAGGTGTCTCCAAAGGCAGATGTTGGGTTGGCGATTTCAAGATTAGGATTTGTCATCCGATTGTCGGAGAGGTATCTCCGCCCTCTCGGTAATGCACATCACTAAGCCTTGCAAGCATTACAACTAATGAGTTAGTGTGAGATGATGTATTACGAACGAGTAAAGAGACTTGCCAAGTAACTAGATTGAACTAGGTATTGATACCGACGATCGAATCTCTGCAAGTAACATACCGATGACAAAGGGAACAACGATGTTGATGCGGT
>JAHIAM010009819.1:0-16230 GCA_021605205.1 Aegilops longissima | reverse complement strand
CCGGCCCAGACCCGCTCGTTATGATTCTTTGTAGTGGTTGATCGTTCACCAAGGTAGCTCACTTCCCCCGGGAAGACTACCTATACCAAAGTGTTGGCCAAGATATACATGACCAGGATCGATGTCGCATGGAGTTCCGAGGAGTATCGTGGTCGATAGAGGAACACACCACCTCAAAGTTTTGGAATCCTGATGAAACTTTGGGTACAAGGCTCGAGTTCAAGATGCTTTTCATCCGCAGCATGATGCATGCACCGAGAGAGTCAACCAGATTCTAGAGGACATGTTGAGAGCTTGTGTGCTAGACTATGGGTCTAGCTGGGATGATAATTTGCCATACGCAGAGTTCTCATACAACAACAGCTTATCAATCCAATCAAGATGGCCCTTCAAGCTCTATACGGAAGGAGGTGCAACACCATTGCGGGATGGTGTTGAGATCGATCGCTGTTCCGATCTTATCGAGATTCCAAGAGAAAGTCAAGCTGATTCGGATAGACTCAAGATAGCACAATGAGATGTAAGAGTTATGCCGACAAGAACGCAAGGAAGTAACTTACGAAGCGGAGACCGAGCATATTCGTGTCTCTCACTTCGTGGAATCAAGAGGTTCGTGTCAAAGGAAGTTAGCACCCGATTCATTGGCCCCACAAAATCCTCGAACGCCGGGAGAAGTTGCTTAAAGTTGGAATTGCCGAAAGGATTGTCCGGAGTTCATGATGTTTCCATGTTTCACCAAGAAGTGTCATGCCGACATGGCCGATATTCCGCTGAGAGACACAAGGCTCCTAGAGGCCATAGCTTGACAAAGGATCTCGACTTATAAGGAGAAACCGCACGATTCTCGAGACTGCGAAGCAGAGTCACCCGCAGCAAGGTCATCAAGTTTTGTAAGGTGTGGAGTCATCACCGAGGAAGAAGCCATCTGGAGCGAAGAAGACCTTCTTCGAGACCACCCGCACCTATTTGTATAACCCGAATCTCGAGGGCTAGATTCATCTTAAGGTAGGTTTGTAACATCCCAAATTTCCTATTTGGTATGTTTTACCATTATAGCTAAGCATCTATGCATGTTGTTTGAATTTGAGTGGCATTTGAAGTTTTGAAGTTTTGGAATTTGAATTCAAATTGTGGCAAGTAGAAATCATTTCAAAAATTATGCCTGATAAATACTTGAGAAAAAGTATGAGAGGAGTAAACATGACACTCCAAAAATATCAGAGGAAAACATTGCCAAAAGTTTTGAATTCAAATTTGAGTTTCATTTGAATTTTGGAAAAATTAATTTTATAAAGTTTGGATTTTGCCTCGAAAATGTTCAAATGATAGGAATATTCCCATCATTTTGATATATATATGTCCTATATAAAATATTTATATTTTATATTCTATCTCTGTTTTATTTTTAAAAAATAAAATTAGAAAGAAATGCCTGCACCAGCCGACAGCCAGCCAAGACTGGCAGCCCAATCAAGGCCAGCCAAGGCCCACGAACCTCGACGCCCAGAGCCAACCGACCCACCCTCGCCCTGATCGTCCGGCGATCATCAACCCCGCCTCCTCTTCACGACGGTGGACCCCACCTGCCTCCTACTCACCAACCAGCCTGCCCGGATCCGATTCGCCATGATTCGCCTGAGCTTCTCGCCCAAGACGAGGCCCCGCTTATAAACCCCCTCACCCCATTCCTCGCCTCACGACCTCTCTCTCCTTCGACGACTTCGCCGGAGTAGCGAACGCCGCCGCATCAACCTCGCGACGCCGGCCACCCCCGAGCCTCTGCCGACCACCAGACGATCCTCGCGTCTCGACCTCGCCGAGCTCCCGCGCTCGACCACCGGAGACGCGGACACTCGCCTCGAGCGCGTCTGCCTGTCGCGAGTTTCTCCGTCCGATCTAATCTCGACTTTAGATTAGAACTCAAGGGGTATGGGTTTTATTAGGTTAGTTAGTGAACCGGTTTTAGTCCGTTTATTTTATTTAGTTAGGTTTTTATTTTGAGTCGGCCCGATTCGCTTAAACCCTAGGGCGAAGTTTAGTTATTTAACGTTGCTAGTTAGCCCAAGAGGCCATTTTTCTTTTATTTTCGTTTTCTTTTAACGAATAGTTTCAGATTTGAAAAATTCATATCTTTTAATCTACTTAATATTTTTAAGTGATTCTTTTTTTGTTGGTTTGCAAATTTTTATAGTTTCTGTAGAAATATAATTAGCTATGTTAAAATTATTTATAATTGCTTTATTTTAGATTTAGTCAGAATAGTAAATCTGCTATAAAATGAGTTAGGAAAATTATTTTTTTATGATTCTTTTGTCCCAACTTTGATTTGACATTGCCTAACCGTAGGAATTTATTTGGGCATTTTAGGATTAATAAAAAATAGTTTTAAGCAGAATCATGCTATTCTTAATTAATTAACTAGCTACTGTTTTCCTATTATTTTAATTAGCAAATAAATTTATTTTTCACATGTGATTGATTATTCTAGGTTAGTTTATGTCACTTTAGAGCATGAACTTTTATTTATAATAAATAAAATTTTATTTTATTTTTCTTACTAAAATTTGCTTTAGGCCTAATAGGAGTTTTATAATAGCTTTTAAATTGATTCTTTTTGCTCCTAGTTGCTTAATGCATTCTTTTCTGTTAAGTTAACATAAACCCATGGTTAGGTTATGTTAAGAAATTTTTTGTTATGTAAAACTATTTTTAGTTGTTGCTTGAAGTAGGAAAACTTTGAGTTGGATTTCTTCGAGTTTTCCTTTGGGTTTTGATTCGTTTGTTTTGGTGTGTTATGTTACTATGCTATTGTGTTAAGTTATCATATGCTATATGCTTATTGTGATTATTGTTTGTCTCGTAGAATTTCCGAGTGCAGCTTGTTACCACGATTCCCTTAGCTTACTAAGATCGCAAGGCAAGTCATTGATCATGTTTTCTTTATAATACCTATGATTTTTGTTGCATTAGAAGTATACCTCCCCACCATGCATGCAGTAGTTGAAATTTTGAAGTTATAATCTTGAGTAGTATCATGGTAGGATGAACCAATTCCCTTGTTACCATGACCCGGACAAGTAGTTTATTTTGCTATGCTCGAGATCGGGTTGGTTGAGTGAATTCATAAGGAGATGTGAGAGTCAAGATGATGACAACCCCATGAACTTCAAGCTCAAGATGGACTTCGAATTACCATCGGGTGGAGGATTGTTGACGGGCACCCCGAGAACCTGGTTGGGATGCATGGAGAAGCGCCATGACATCTTGGAAAGCTTCACCCAGCCACAAGAGACGGATGGATGCCCCATTGACCGGAAGCTACTCCAGCCAAGCCATTATGGGCCTGCTGGGTCCACCCTAGTTGTGACGCTGGCTGACGGACTACGAGATGTAGAAGAACCGGAGGATTGATGGGTACCAAAGGGCCGAAGAACCTTCTGAAGACCCTGTTTCTCTTCCTCCGCCTTCAAACACCATGAAGTGCGAAGAATTAAGGGAGGGAACGATTTTGGGTAAAGTGCGCAAACCTCTCGCAGAGTTAAAGATCTAATCGATTAGCCGTGTCCTGTTACTGACAATTTGAGCCTGAACTTGGAAGTATTCGAAATCTCAACATTGTAATTAATAAATTAATTGAGGGGTTATGACTTAATAATTGGGAATGAGACATTGGTTCGGAACCATCTCAATAACTACCAACACTTTTTAGTATTTGCAAGCAAGTCCAATCGAGTAGAGAAAACTGGCTTTTCGAAAATAATGAAACTTAGAGCCCCACAACCAAATTGCATATAGTGATAGTAATTTTTATTGTTATTCTCTTCATGACTTGCCAGATATTCAAAATGTTGACTCCACCTGCAACGCCTTATGTTGCAGAGGAGTATTCCGATCAGATTGAGGCTATGTTCCGCTGGCATGCCTATGGAGTCGGATGGACTCTATTTCTTCCACGCCGCAGCTTTACTTAGTTTATTTCATGAGTTGGCCTTGGCCTAATTTATTCTATTGTAATAAAGACTCTATATGAGAATCGTAAAAATTCAGGTGTGATTGAACTTTGATTATTTCATCGATGTACCGGAGTACCAAAGATGACCTTGGGATGGATGCATACGTAGACTTGACCGATTTTGGGTCGGTCGCACATATCATGGCATTTCCATAGCCATTCTGAGATAATATTGCCATGCAACTTCCATCATCATCATATACATGACTTGAGCATTCATTGTCATATTGCTTTGCATGACCAGAAGATAGTGATGTCTACTACGCAACCTTCTTCTCGAGACGTTGTTGGGCCCGAAGTGCCAGGTTTGTAGGACACTAGCAAATTTCCTCAAGTGGATGACCTAAGGTTTATCAACCGGGGAGGCGAGGATGAAGATGGTCTCTCCAGCAACCCTGCAACCAAATAACAAAGAGTCTTGTGTCCCAACACACCCAATAAATGGTAAATTGTATAGGTGCACTAGTTCAAGAGATGGTGATACAAGTGCAATATGGATGAGATTAGGTTTTTGTAATCTGAAAATATAAAACATCAAGGTAGCAAGCGGTAAAAGTGAGCGAAACGGTATTGCAATTCTAGGAACAAGGCCTAGGGTTCAACTTTCACTAGTGCAAGTTCTTCAACAATAATAACATAGATAGATCATATAACAATCCTCAACATGCAAGAAAGAGTCACCTCCAAAGCCACTAATAGCGGAGAACAAACGAGATTATGGTAGGGTATGAAACCACCTAAAAGTTATTCTTCCAATCAATCCATTGGGCTATTCCTATAAGTGTCACAAACAGCCCTAGAGTTCGTGACTTAGAATAACACCTTAAGATACAAATCAACCAAAACCCTAATGTCACCTAGATACTCCAATGTCACCTCAAGTATACTGGGCATGATTATAGATATGCATCACACAATCTCAATTCATCTATTCAACCAACACATAGAACCTCAAAGAGTGCCCAAAAGTTTCTACCGGAGAATCACTACGAAAACGTAAGCCAACCCCTATGCATAGGTTCATGTGAACCCGCAAGTTGATCACCAAAACATACATCAAGTGGCACGGATATCCCATTGTCACCTAACGCACGAAGACATACATCAAGTGTTCTCAAATCTTTAAAGACTCAATCCGATAAGATTACTTCAAGGGAAAACTCAATCCATTACAAGAGAATAGAGGGGAGAAGAAACATAAGATCCATAGCAAAGCTCGATACATCAAGATCATGCCAAATCAAGAACACGAGAGAGAGAGAGAGAGAGAGAGAGATCAAACACATAGCTATTGGTACATACCCGGCCCGAGGGTGAACTACCCTCCTGCATGGAGAGCACCGGACGATGAAGATGGCCACCGTGAGTGTTCTCCGCAAGGTGCTTAACAGGGTCCCGATTGGTTTTGTGGCTTTGGAGGTTTTGCAGCGGAACTCCCGACCATCTTTCGTCGAAGTTTTAGGGTACATGGAGTTATAGGCGAAGAAGCACCGGAGCCACGAGGGCCTCACGAGGGGGTTAGTGGGCGCCCACCTCGTGGCTTTGTTCCTTCCTTGACGTGGGGTCCAAGTCCATCCGGTAGCTTTCTTCCAAAAATAATTCTCCAATTGATCTCGCCTGCTTTTGACTCCGCTTGATATTCTTTCTTCAAAATCAAATAGGCAAAAACAAAACTGGGCCTCCATTAATAGGTTAGTCCCAAAAGTAATATAAAAGTGGATAATAAAGCCCAATTGCTAAAACAGTAGATAATATAGCATGGAGCAATCAAAATTATAGATACGCTGGAGACGACGATAGCTAGCATGATGTTTTCATGGCTTGTCCGCTTTTGATATCTTGCTATGCTAGATCATTGCACATCCCGCACACCGCCAGAGGCATTCATATAGAGTCATATCTTTGTTCTAGATATTGAGTTGTAATATTGAGTTGTAAGTAAATAAAGTGTGATGATCATCATTATTAGAGCATTGTCCCATGGAGGAAAGATGATGGAAGCAATGATTCCCTCAAGTTGGGATGAGTCTGACTTTATGAAAAAAAGAGGCCAAAGAAGCCCGCCAAAAAAAAAAAAAATAAAAATAAAATGAGAGAAAAGAGAGAAGGGCAATGCTACTATCCTTTACTCACACTTGTGCTTCAAAGTAGCACCATGTTCTTCTATAGAGAGTCTCTTGAGATATCACTTTCATATACTAGTGGGAATTTTCATTATAGAACTTGGCTTGTATATTCCGATGATGCTTCCTCAAATACCCGAGGTCTTCATGAGCAAGCAAGTTTGATGCACACCCACTTAGTTTCCAGTTTGAGCTTTCAACACTTATAGCTCTTAGTGCATCCGTTGCATGGCAATCCCTACTCCTCACATTGACATCAATTGATGGGCATTCCATAGCCCATTGATTAGCCGCGGTGTGGGACTTTTTCCTTTTGTATTCTCCACACAACCTCCACCATCATATTCTATTCCACCTATAGTGATATCCATGGCTCACGCCATGTATTATGTGAAATTTGAAAAAGTTTGAGAATACTAAAGTATGAAACAATTGCTTGGCTAAAATGGGTTGTATGATTTAAATACTTTGTGTGGTGAAGATGGAGCATAGCTGCACCATATGATTTTGTAGGATAACTTTTTTGACCATGTTATTTTGAAAACACATGATTGCTTTTATTAGTATGCTTGAAGTATTATTTTCTTAATGTCAAATGATAGACTATTGCTTTGAATCACTCGTGTCTTAATATTCATGCCATGATTAGATTACATGATCGTGGATTATGCTAGGTAGCATTCCATAAAAATTATCTTTTTATCATTTACCTACCGAGACGAAAGGTGAATTAAGTTTAGATGCCGACACGCCTCCTCGTATCTATAATTTTTATTGTTCCATGCCAATATTATACAACTTCTCATATACTTTTGCAACTTTTATACTATTTTGGGACTAATATATTGATCAAAGTTTCAGTGCCGCCTCGTTTGTTGCATGTTTTTGTTTCAAAATCCATATCAAACGGATTCCAAACGGATAAAACTCAAGGAGATTTTTTGAATATATGTGAATTTTGGGAAGTGGAATCAATGAGACGATGCCCGAATGAGGCAGGGCGCGCCCCTGACCTCGTGGACACCCCCGTGAAGGCTGTTGTCCTTCTTCTTCGCCGCAAAGCTAATATTATTCGATAGAGACATGTCCAGAATTCAGCCAATCAGAGTTACGCCTCCGGGAATATAAGAACGGTGAAAGCGTAATCTGGAACGCAAAACAGAGAGAGATGAGAGACAGATCCAATCTTGAGGAGTTTCCCTCCCACGCCATGGAGACCAAGACCAGAGGGGAACCTTCTCCCACCTAGAGAAGGCCAAGAAGAAGGAGAAGGAGGCTCTTCCCCCGCTCGGTGGCGCTGAGTGCCACCGGGCCATCATCGCCACCGCAATCTACACCAATAACTCATAGCCAGTATCACAACTCTTCCCTCTATGCAGAGGTGTAACCCTCTTTACCGCTGTAACTCTACTTAAACATGGTGCTCAATGCTATATATTATTTCCCAATGATGTGTGGCTATCCTATGATGTTTGAGTAGATCCGTTTTGTCCATGGGTTAATTGATGATCGTGATTGGTTTGAGTTGCATGTTTTATTATTGGTGCTGTCCTATGGTGCTCCCCAGGTCGCAAGTGCGTGAGGGATCCCGCTGTAGGTTTGCAATATGTTCATGGTTTGCTTATTGTCTCAGGTTATGTGAGTGATCAAACACAACACGGATCACATGGCGATGGAATAAAGAGGACTTGATACTTTAATGCTATGGTTGGGTTTTACCCTAATGATCTTTAGTAGTTGCGGATGTCTAGAGTTCCAACCATAAGTGCATATGATCCAAGAAGAGAAAGTATGTTAGCTTATGCCTCTCCTTAAATAAAATTGCAATAGTGATTACTGGTCTAGTTATCAATTGCCTGGACAAATAACTTTCTTGTGACAAAAGCTTCTACTAAAACTAACTTAGTTGTTTTTTATCCAAAAGCCCCTAGCTTTTATTTACGTGTTTTATTATCTTGCAAACCTATCCAACAACACCTACAAAGTATTTCTAGTTTGCACTTGTTTTAGGTAGTTAACGCTGCTGCGGCGTGAGAGTTGTATCGTGGTCGATAGAACTTGAGGGAATATTTGTTCTACCTTTAGCTCCTCGCTGATTTGACACTCTTACTTATCGAAGAGGCTACAATTGATCCCCTATACTTGTGGGTTATCATCCACGAGGTGGAGGGCGCGCCTCTCGCCTCGTGGGCCACCCGAAGCCCCCATGCCCATCTTTTGGTATAAGGTGTCTTTTGCCCCGAAAAGATCATAAGGAAGCTGACAAAGCGTCATTGCCTCGAGGCGTAACCTCATGGAACCAATCTAGGGCTCCAACTATGCTGTTCTACTGGGAAACATCCTCCGCGAGGGGAAATCACCATCGATCCTCTTATCGGAGGGGTCAATCTCCATCAACATCTTCACTAACACCATCTCCTATCAAACCCTAGTTCATCTCTTGTATCCGATTTGTCTCAAATCCTCGATTGGTACCGGGTTGCTAGTAGTGTTGATTACTCCTTGTAGTTGATGCTAGTTGGTTTATTCTGGTGGAAGATTATATGTTCAGATCCTTTATGCACATTAATACTCTCCGATTATGAACATGAATATGATTTGTGAGAATATTGTTTTGAGGACATGGAGAAGTCTTGTTATAAGTAGTCATGTGAATTTGGTATTCGTCAATATTTTGATGAGATGTATGTTGTGTTTCTGTAGTGGTGTTATGTGAACGAGATCACATGAAACTTCACCATTGTTTGGGCCTAGGGAAGGCATTGAAGTAATAAGTAGATGATGGGTTGCTAGAGTGATGTGGTTTAAACCCTAGTTTATGCTGTTTCGTAAGGGGCTGATTTGGATCCAAATGTTTCATGCTATGGTTAGGTTTACCTTAATTCTTCTTCAGAAAGGCGGATGCTTGTAGAGGGTTAATCATAAGTTGGATGCTTGTCCTCGAAGGGGTACCCAAGCACCCATCCACCCACATATCAAATTATCAAAGTAACTAACGCTAATCATATGAGCATGATTTGACGGTGTCCCGACAAGGAGGACTCACCACGCCGCTCCCGACCAGCTGGATCGGGCCGAGGACCCCATGGCGGTTCACCCATGGGTTACCGGGCAGCCCATTGCATACAAGGAAGATCCCATGAGACTTGGCGCCCAAGACAAGGATTCTCTAAACCCTAGGTCTACGGTGCATATATAAACCGAGGCTGACTAGTCAATAGACAATCTCATTACTATCTTCTCGTGGTAGAAACATGTACTCTTTACTATACCCATATCAATACAATCAAAAGCAGGATGGTATTATCTCTTCGAGAGCTCCAACCTAGGTAAAACCTCGTGTCCATGTTACCATCGCTTCTAAGACGCCTAGCTTAGGACCCCTATTACTAGATACGCCGGATATGGAACCGACATTGGTGCTTTCATTGAGAGCTACTGTCATTGATCGTTGGATGATCAAAGTTATTTTTCAATCAGATTCGTCTTGCACGAATCGAATTCTGTAAGATTATTGTTGTTGGATTGCAATTTTATTTCGCAGGCTTGTTCAGGATTGACTTAGATCGTAGATTGGATCAACGAATTATAAGGCCGGCAGCCGCTAAGCCAAGGGATCACACAACCGAGGACAAGAGTTGTTGTAACACCCGTAATTAAGCTACAGTAATCCTCGCTAATGATGCCACGTCACCGTGATTAAACTCACGTGGATTCAAACCCGTTCAAATTCAAATTGAAAGCATAGGCAAATAATAAAAGTTTTCAAAATTAAAACTAAAATGTTCGGGGTCAAATATTACAAAGCTAATTATGGTGGGGTGCACACATTTTTGTAACGGTCTAAATATTTTAAATAAATTAAAAGTAAGAGAAAAGAAATAAGAAAAGAAAATAAAATAATAGGGGGAGAACCCTCTGAATGGCCTAACCGGGCCAAGCCCCACTGCCCACCTGCCACCGCCCGCCCAACCCCTCACTTTACCTCGTCGGGCTAACCCCAGCCGACGCCACTTTCCTTCCTCCTCTCCTCCTGTGGATGGAGCTGCCCGATCCTGTCAGCTTCCGACGGGCGACTTCACCACGCCATCCTCTCCTCCTCCCCGACCTGCCGGGCAGACGCCTGAGCCCCCCTCGCCTCGGGGCCGATTTCCACCCTCACTGGATCTCTCACGGCTTCCGCCTCACCTCCTCCTCACGGCCACACCGACCAGCCTTCCAAGACCCTACGCCACCGTGAGTCTGGCCCTCACCTCATCTCCTCGCCCCTCCTGGCGCCACCACCGCCAAGGCTCCGCCGCCACCACGGCCCCTCCCTCTCCTTCTCACACGGAGCACGGAACGTGCTCCCCTGCCTCCTCTCCTTCTCGCCGAGCCAAGGCCCGCGCGAGCCAGCCAGACTAACACCTCCGCCGAGGAACTCGCCACGGCGGTGACCAAATGGTCACGGGCCGAGCCCGGTGCTCGCGCCACGCCGAAGCCCTCCCCTGCCCAGAAGGCTCCTGTCAAGACCCAACTCCACTGCCTCCGGCTGCTGGGCTGCTCGGCCGAGTCCGCCGCCCCTTGCCTCGGCGGACGCGCCGCCTCTCCTCCCGCTCGAGCGCCTCGCCACGCCTTTGCCACTGAAGACGTAAGTCCGGCGCCTCCGCCAAGGACGCCACACCGGAGCTAACTCCGTACCTCACGACGTGGCACGCACCCGGCCACGTCAACATCGATCAGGCCCAGGCTCTACGTAAGTATTTTTAAAATAAAAGGAAAAGGAAAACTAAATTTAAATAAATATAAATAAATGAATAAAATACCATTAATTAATTAATTAATTAAGTAAATAATTAATCTAATTAATCTCGACATTAACCTAATGACTAACTAACCTAATTAACTCTCAAATTAAACTAAGCTAGGTTAATTAGTTAATGTAGTATGACTAACGGGACCCACATGTCAGTGTAATTTAGTCAACCTTGTTGATCTGACGCCAAGATGACATCATGTCACGATCATAAATACATTTTCCAATTAATTAATTAATTAATTAAATTCCAAATTAATAAAATCTTTTAAAATCATATCTTTTAACTGTAATCTGATTAAAATATTTTCAACATGAAAGTTGCTCGAACGACGTGACAAATCCGGATACGCAGTCCGCTCGTCCGCCACACACCCCCTAATCTATCGAACTCGCAACTTTTCCTCCGCCTTCCGCTTCGAAATCAAACACCGGAATACTTTCCTGATGTTTCTTAACCAGCACCACCTCATACCACGTTAGGGCACGCTTAGCATCGCTTTGGCATGTCATGCATCGATATGCATCTGCTTATTTGGTATTCATTGTTTTTCCTCTTTCTCCTAGACTACGAGACCGACGTTGTTGCCGCCGCTTCGATTACTGTGTTGATTTAATTCCTCTCACTTGCTGTGAGCAACCAGTGCAAGCCCCCCTTCATCACCGATATCGCCACTTTCTATACGCGCTTGCATTAGAGTAGTGTAGTTACTGCTTTGATATCTATACCAGCCGTGATAGCCCGTCCTTGTTACTTCATATTTTACCACCTTAACTATATGCTTAGTATAGGATGCTAGTACTTTCATCCTGTGGCCCTACATTCTTGTCCGTCTGCCATGCTATACTATCGGGCCGTGAACACTCGGGAGTTGATCGGGTATACTATATACTTATACATGATACATGTGGAGACTAAAGTGGGTCAACATGGAGCACCCATGAGTGGATCTTGAGGCGGAGCTGCAGGCGAGACCGCCATTGCCACTCAGGCTGGCACCCGCTCATCAGCTGCAACGCAGCCAGTATGGCGGGCCTGCACTGCTGAGGCTTAGACCGCGGCTGCCTCTCGCTAGTGTCTAGGTGGGGTTTTACGGTTGATCTTCCATGGCCTGCATGACCTGCAGAAAGTGTGTCCTACCAAATGGGATCAAGCGTGCTGGGTAAGATGTGCACCCCAGGAAGTTAATCTATTCGGATAGCCGTGATCTTCGAACAGATTTATTTGGAGTTGTGCCTTGAGCTTATGACAACTAGAACCGGATACTTGATAAAACACACCTTCCAAGTGCGATACAACCGTGGTCGCCTCTCTCGTGGATATGAGGAGGGGATCGCCGGTAGGATTATTGCTATGTGATGTTACTTGGAGGACTTCAGATTGCCTCTCTACCTACAAGAGTGTGACCGTGGTTTAGTCTTCGCTAAGACTAGCTATCCTCTTATTTTGGCATTCGCAGCTCACCCACCGTATGGCCCTTACACATATATCCATGCATATGTAGTGTAGCTCTTGTCATGTAGTACTTTGATGAGTACTCACGGTTGCCTTGTTCCCCTTTTCCCTACTCTACTCAATTGCAGCAACTGCACTATGGAGCCTGTGAGCGACGCCACCATCGATGACGCTACTACTCCGAGGTGCCTACTACTACGCAGCAGCCTCACGCATCACTGTGAGAAGTAGGAGGGTCCTGCAGAGGCCCGCTCCTCTTTCGACCAGATTCCATTTGTGTAGCCATCTTATGCAGCAACTTGTTTAACTTATGTTCAGATCAGATATTGTTGCTTCCGCGACTCGCCTATGATCGAAAGCACTTGTATTCGAGCCTCGAGGCCCCGGCTTGTATTATGATGCTTGTATGACTTATTTTATTTGTAGAGTTGTGTTGTGATATCTTCCCGTGAGTCCCTAATCTTGATCGCATACATTTGCGTGCATGATTAGTGTACGAAATCGGGCGCCAAGTTGGTATCGAGCCGATCGCTCGAGGAATCCCCTTCCGCACTTTTGGCCAAGTCAGTCTTAGACATTGCAAAACTTTACTAACTTGGCTGGTGCTCGGGCCCACGCCGCCATCGGGTGGTACTAGGATCTTTTACCTCGACCTTTACTCGACTTCAACTCTCTTCAACTCGGGTTAAACGATTTTACTAATCGACACTAGGATCCCGTGACCACATTCACCCCAAAGTTGGATATAGCCTTAGTTGTTCTTGAATTGTATTTGATCAATTTCCACCCCGCTATTTGACTCGAAACGCCTTTGTTTTCAGATGGAACCCACGAGGCAGGTCGTGCGCCACACGACGGCCATTGGTGCTCGGGATCACCCATGTGCTAAAGAGATGATGACCTATCTCGTTATCGGCACCCGAAAATAACCGCCTTTGAGGAGTACCAGACTATAACCGGGAGCAGATCCGCCATCGCCCACCTCTACTCTCGGAGTATGACTCCACTACTGCTGCACACCGCACATGGTGTTGGAGTGACTATCGATATGGCAGTCCACGATGCTGCTTGTGCTGCTCCTCGACGGCCTTCGCGCAGAGTATCGAGAGTTGACACCTCCCCTTCGTGCACATTGCTATCGCCCGATGTTGGTGAGGAGGGTTACTACACCGCCGCCTACTCCATCTCGCTACCAGAGCTTCTTCTACCATCGTAACTTTGTTCGCATGCTGATGGGCTGGATCGAGCTAACCGAGCTCTTCGCCACGAAGTTGTACATCACCGTCAAGACCTTTACCGTGTTCGACGCCGATGCACCCTTTGTCCGATCCGAGAGTCGCTGCTCCGCGATCTACCCAGCCAGGACCGGATGCCCTGTGGTGTCGGTCACGACGTGAGGCTACTTCCGCACTTGGCCCCTCTTCACCTGACATCGGATTCAGCACCAGAGTATCCGCGCCCCCTGTGTCACCGACGTGGAGGACTATCCACCGCGACTACCAGCTTTTCAAAGCATACTACTTCCGCAGACCGTGGACTGATAGACTTGCTTGTTAGTGTTAGATGCATTCGCCATGAGCCTGGTGTGCCACTTATGATGTCTTAGTCTATGCATCAACTCGTATCGAACTCTATGCATGATCCCTTTGTAAGTTATGCCGACTACTATGTAGTTCTATCGTGGTCGCTCCATTATGCATGTTTCATCATGAATGATTCCTGTCTTTGCTTAATTTCTCAAATGTCAACTACCTCGTTATATAATAGCAGATGGTTAGGCCGAAGGTCGTGGTCGTGGTGGCAACTTCCCACCACCGCCTGAGTACATGGCTGGTATGATCCAACAGCTTGAGATGAATCGCCGCTCATGGAAAACATGATGGCTCAGCTCGCCCAATATGAACCAAAGACTCAAACGCAACAACTCGCAGGATTTCATACCAATCCAAGCGGTACCGCAGCTCAACCCAGCCACCGGATGCTGATGATCGCCCGGACATCACCTATGAGATGGAGTCACGATGTAGCCCCGCCAGCTATGTCACTTTGCTTCCTTCTTCCAAGGGACCCGCAGCTCAATGGTGGACAGCCACAGCGCACCGCCAGCTTGGAACACTCATCACCGCCACTTCCAAGCTGCCTTCTCGTTCGCCATCCTCAAGGGGTCATGGACCGGACGGCGCGAGTTCCGCAACTCACCCAAGGCAACAAGACTGTTAGCTATCACGAGAGTTCTTGGACTTGTCTCGCTATGTCAAGAGGATATTGCAACCGATGCAAGACAAGAGAAGTTCCGTGACGGCCTTCAAGTGACATCAAGCTCGACTTTAGTGCACGATTTGCTGATTTCGCCACCTTGGTGAACAAAGTTATCAATGTCAAACTGGTCTCGCAGGAATACCAGAGCTCTAACAGCGAACTCGGACACGGCTCATCTTCGGCCCGCCCCGCAGGTAACAAGATATGGATTCCAACAAGATGTACCAAATAATGCACCTGCCATAAGGCGTAGCTATTGACTGCTCCGCACAACTAAGCCAAGCTTCAAGCCCTGCTCCCACCCCAATAATGGCTTGTGCTTCAAAGGACAACAGGGCACCTGTAGAGAATGCAACCGTAACGTAATCAGTGTTCTTCCAAAGAGGCAAAAACACCCAGCCCCAACAACACCGCCAAGCCTTATGGCCGAAGTTCAGCAACCACGTTGATCCAACGGCTCAAGACCAACTGCCATCGTGATGGGTACACTTTCGAAATTCAGACCAAGATGTGTTTTATTTGATACAGGGCATCTCATTCATTCATGTCTCAAGATTTTGCATTCATGCATGGATTAAAAGTGAAGACATGAATGCTTCACTATTAGTACACACCTCAAGGGCCAATGTCGAACCTCCATGATTTGCAACGATGTCCCCTGCTGAAATCAAGGACTGGAATTCTTGTCTTCCCATCGGTCAAGTCTTGTAGCATTGACCTCATTCTCGAATGAATGTTAAAGGCGATATCGCTCCATAGTTTGCGCCACGAAGACCGGCCCATCCGCTACACCCTTCGGATGAAATAGTCACTTACCAGCTCATCTGGTGCAAATGCCGAGGCAAGGCTCTATGCATTGAATGCCTTGAACGCTGCACCACCGAGGGTATTGAAAACATTCCGCTGCTTATGATTTCCAAGACGCTTTTCAAGAACTTCCAGGATTCCCCGCTAGAGCGTCAATCGCCATCGACTTGAAACCAGCACCACTCCTATAGCCAAGCACCCTACAAGATGTCGCCGATGAACTCCTTGAGCTAAAGGAGGAAATCGACAAATCTCTTCAAAGTGGTTTCATTCCCAAGTTGCTCACCTTGGGGAGCACCTCTCTTTGTCAAGAAGAAGGATGGACAAACCGATTGGTCCAAGACTACCGTCCCATAAATCAAGCTACCATTCGTAATAAGTATCCTCTTCCTGATCAATGATCTTTATGATCAACGCTGGTTCGCTGCTGTTCTCAAACTCGATTGAGGTTGGGTTACCACCAGATCCGTGGTTCGGAGGAGGATATCCCAAGACCGCATTCGCGGACTCGTTATGGTTCTTACGAGTACACCGCCATGTCTTTCGGCTTAACCAATGCTCCACCCACCTCTCCCTCGATGAACTATATATATTCATGGATTACCTCAAGTTCGCTGGTTTATCCGGATGATATCCCGATATTCTCCAAGAATGAAGAAGAACATGTAACATTTCGCCTTGTGCCGAAAAGCTACAGAGCATCAACTCTATGCCAAGTTCTCCAAGTGAATTCGCCCAAGTAACCTATCTTTCTAAGGATGGTATTGGCCAACCCGAA
>JAHIAM010009818.1:0-14696 GCA_021605205.1 Aegilops longissima | reverse complement strand
TCATACCACTAGTGGACTTTAATCGATTAAACGGGACCCGCTTGACATCCCTAGTTGAAAGGGATTGTACAACCGCTATATTTAAGTTGCCAAGGCATCTAAGCAGTTGAAATAATCTCGAGAAAGCACTTAACAGTGGCCTCATATAAACTACGAAGACAGTCTTGTGATGAAGTTGAGAGGAAAAGTTAAGGACTCAAATGAAATAGGCATGCATTTTTTACGATAGTACAGCAGCATCGCCATATATTGGCCAACTCAAGTATAGCGTAACAACAAATAAGCATTCAATCAAGTATACAAGAAAGCGCATAACCGAACTATTTGTAATTCGGCAGATTACACGTTGAGGGCACAAGCCAAGAAAGTAGCCCACTCGCATTACATTTCACATGTACTAAAACACACCGGCTTACCATATGTTGTCAGGAAGCCTAGCTGCTGTTGCAATGTTCTTTGAAGATATCATCAAGATCCCTGGGTTGCAAATCTAGTTGTTGTAGTTTATTCTGCACCATCTATTTAGGTAAAATTAATTTTAATCGCATGCACGGGTCCGAATTGATCATCAATGGTTCATCTAAACTAATGAAAGAAGGGTGTGATACGCATAATATATCCTGCTTCCTCTATTTTTATGCTTGTTCGAGGTGCCAGCCCCAAAAGAACAAATATTTTGCTTGATGGGGTTGGCAGCTCCATAATTAATAGAAGCATCAAATTAGTCATGCAACTTGGGAAGATCAAGAACACACAAACAAGTAATGAACAGAGGCTCTTGAGAGTTGATGTAATAGCTAGCATCGTAAAATGTAGGGTAAAACAAACAATAAGCATGGAACCACATGCTAGTTTGTGATGTGTAATTACATAGAGAACATTACACTCCGATGGAAACAACAGTGGCATCAAAAGAGCTAAAGCATATTAACTATATGTGCACGGTATGTAATTTAGCACATGTAACATGTTCATCGCTGTAAGTATGGCCCTGCTGTGCAAGGTAATAACGCCTCATGAAAAACTGAATGATGCCCTCAAGAAATTCAAAGGTGCGGTGCTTATGCTAGAAAGTGAACGAGGCGCCGCCGCTGGATAATAGTACCGATTCTCGCGCGATGGGTATCGTTGTCATACTTGATAGCTAAGGATCGCCGATGGTGCTCTGCTTATGCTTGAGTTTGGGCTTGCGTGTCATTGCAGCGTGCCGGCTACGGTTATGCGCATGTCGACATACAAGAAAGCTCATCGTGGTAAGTGAACAGTTGCACGATAAAGAGAAAACTGAAGGAGTACAAATCGAAGCAAATCAAATAACTCTGGGAGTCTGGCGCGGTAAAGTAGGGCCAGTGGAGTTGAATATGGCGTCCGTGGAGCGGGTCCGGCAAAGGGACAAGGCTTCATGGCGCTGACAAGGCTTTCAGTGAGGCGGATCTGTTATGGTGGACGAGGGCTTGTATGAAGGGTCAGCAAGGGGCGAACGAGGGAGTCTGAAGGGCCTACGCGAGTGGACGAGGGCGCCGTTAAGCAGATCCTGCGGTGGACCATGATGGTGGTCAAGGAGATCTGAGCGGTGGACAAGCCGCAGCGCTGCCCGTGAGGTGGTGAGTTGGCAGTGGGGGTTCCAAGGTAGGAAGGTAGATCCGACAGGTGAGGTCCACTGCTATGGCGAGGACTAGATTCGCGGCTTGCCGTGGTTGGGGGTCGGGAGGGAAGGGAGGGGCCTGGGAAGAATGTTGGGGCAAAGAGGGAAAACAATGGAGTTACCAAAGTAGCCCTTTTTCCGCTCATGTGACACGGTAGAACAGAATATCGCAGGGCTAAACTTTCTGACGCGGATATTTCGATGTGAGGGGAAGCTTGAAAGCTTTTACGCCTAAAATTATAAGTATTCTGCTTTCGTTTGCCGACTATGATATCATGGTTATTAATTTGTTTGTTTTGCACGCAAAAAATGTGCAAGTTTTGAAAATCATGTTCCAACTTGAAACTTAGATTTTCCATTCAATTCAAATATGGATCATTGAGCTACCACAAGCAAATACCATCATATGGTCCAATTCAAATGAAATTCCAAATGTGTTTATCCTAAATATGATGACAAAAGCAAAAATGTGTATGTGTATGAATAAAGTGGACGATTATAAAGTTTGAACATGCCCGTATGTGTATATCTCTAGGTTTGATATATGAATTTGAAATCACGAACTCGCTTAAAAAATGTACTCCGCTTAAATGAATTACAAAAGCTAATGATGGAGTAATCGAATTCCAATCTTAGGTTTGTAATTCGCACATCAAGGTATATCACGATGCTCAAAAGTATCGTATCTCATAGTACAAAATGTGAAACAAATTGATCAACCATGAGTGCATAATATCTCAATTACGCTTAAAGTCCCTCAAATATAGACACCTCACTTTATCTCAAGTCAACCCCCCCCACCACCACCACACACACACACACACTAGAGAAGTCGCTCTTCCCCAAACACCAACACACGAGCACATTAACACCGCCTCTCTTGTAAAGTCCGAACCCCAACATAGGTCTCTATCACTTTGTCTCTGCATGCACACATCTCTTCCCTCACTCTCTAGGTCTCCGCATCTCTCTTACCCAAGCACACGACTATGTAGAGTGTATATTTCATACACACAAAAGTCACCCAAAACGCCTATCTCCTAGTTATGTGGTTCTCCAAGACTCACCTCACACACCACCCCCACTACAAGCAAGCACACTTTGTCTCCTTGTGCACCACTCTCCACTTTCTATCTCTCCCACATGCACCGCCCAGCCTCCTTCCCTCAGATGCATATATGTCGTACTTTGCATAACTCCCAATGTATAATCGCTTCGATTTCGACATTGTTCTCTACACCATCTATTCTAGATCTCTCATGATGTCCCTATCACACACACGATGACTCGCTCCTTTGCCTCCATTCATAGGCCAATTTCGACAACATCACATTGTCTCCTATCTATACGCCATTTATGGACACAAACGCCTCCTCTCTCTCTCTCTCTCTCTCTCTCTCTCTCTCTCTCCCGCTAGCTCTCTTTCTCTCGCCTCACACCCCTCTCCCACACACACACCGATGTCTCTTCCAAATAGTTTGTCCCTCACCAGACCTGCTATCTCGCTACACACATGTCACACCATTCCCTTCCCTTATACTAGGTTTTCATCATCGGTATCTCTACTCCACATACACTCTCCCTCTCACACACAAACGCTGCACAAACACACACAAACACGCACAAACACCCATTTATCCGATCCTCATCTCTCCTCATGTCCGCATGTGTATCTCACACACTCACTCTAATTATGTATATGTGTCTCCACGCTACACAACACAAAGCCCCATGTACATGTTCTCTCTATCCTCCACACACATAGACACAAAGAATCTGTTATCATTGCCTCAGCTCTAACATATCACACACGACTCTCTCTCTCTCTCTCTCTCGCAAACATGCTCAACAAGGGTTTCCCATGAATAACTTACGCCTATTCATCAATAGTCGTGGCAGACGGCAACATGAGACATGAAAAGAATAAATCTACACGTGCTTAGACCACCTAGTATGACTACTAGGACTAGAGCAAGCCAAAGGCCAGCCACTCCCTCCTTGTCGGCGACGGAAAATATTTGTTTTACAAAGAGAAGTCATTGTGCTAAGGCCCCACATGTCGAGGCATTGAATAGAATGTAGATGCTAGTTTACTAAGCAAGTATCGATAATATGTTTGTATCTCCATACTTATATTTCTTCTCTTATAAAAACCGAGCTGGTGATGATGGTACGTGCCATCTTGTAATATAGACCGTCCGATCTATATCCGACGGATGGAAATTAAACTAAAAGATACCCGCACCCTCTCCACATTTGCAGCCAAGGCCTTCCTCGCTCATCCTTATCTCCAACAAACCTCATTGTTGAGCAATTAAGAAAGGAAGCCTCGAACAAACGGCCTGGTGGCGCGCAAGGCCGTCCATCCCCATGCCTCCGCCATCCACCACCAACCACCACCACACCCCACCTCTTCACCTTATCTCATATTTCTGAGATATCATTAGTTTTACACATGGGATTACTCTTGCAAGGGTCAATCACAACAAGTGTTCTATAAAAAATGTATCTTGATGTTCCGAATGCACGGATCTTGCTAGTACTCCTACACAAGACTAAGTTGGTGATGCGGTGTGTCCGCCATCCGTCCGCTTTCGACCATTAGATCTAACATTTCCCCCCCCCGGAATTGTATCCCCCCCTTTAAATTTTTCCCCTCCCCCCCCCCGCCCCCCCTTTTTTTCCCAAAAAAACCCCTTTTTTTCCCCGGGCCCAAAAAAAAAAATTTTCTTTTTTAAAAAAAATTTCCCGAAAAATTTTTTCCCCCCCCTTCCTTGGGCGGGAAAAAATTTGGAAAAAAAAAATTTTTCCCCCCCAAAAAATTAAAAAAACCCTTTTTGGGGGAAAAATTTTGTTTTTCCAAAAAATTTTTTTAAAAACCCCAATTGGGGTTGGGGTTTTTTTTAACCCCAAAAAAGGTTTGGAAATTAAAAAATTTCCCCCTTAAAAAAAATTTTTTTTTTTAAAAAACCTCCCTTTTTTGGGAAAGGAAAAAAAAAACCCGGGCCCTTCCCCCCAAACCCAAGGCCTTCCCCCCCCCCAACCCCAACCAAACCCCATTTTCCAATTAAAAAAAAAATCCCGGGTTTTTTCCCCCCCCGGGCCCCCCAAAAAAAAAATTTTTTTCCCCCAATTTTAAACCCAAAAAAAGGGTTTTTGGGGGCCCCCCCTTTCCCATTAAAAAATTTTTAAGTTTAAATTTTTTTTCCCACCCCAAAAATTTGGGGGTTTTTGGGCCCCCCCCAACCCTTTCCCCCCCAAAACCAAAGGAAATTTTTTTTTCCAAAAACCCCCCAAAATTTGGTTAAAAATTAAAATTTTTTTAAACCAAAAAAATTTTTTTCCCAAAAAACCCGGAAAAAAAAAAATTTTCCCCAAATTTTTTTTAAAAAAAGTTTCTTTTTCCAAAATTTTTTTTATTTTTATTTTTTTAAAGCCAAACCTAAAACCCCCTTTTTTTTTTCCAAATTTTTTTTTTTCCAAAGGGTTTTTTTTTTTTTCCCCCGGAAAATTTTTAAAAAAAAATTTTTCCCAAAACTTAAACCCCCAAATTAACCTTTTTTTAAAAAAAACCCAAAAAGCCCCCCTTTAAAAAGGGAAACTTAAACCCAAAATTTTTTTCCCCAAAAAAACCCCCCTCCCCTTTTCCTTTAAACCCCTTTAAAATTTTTTTCCCCAACCTTTCCAAATTTGGGGGGGGGCCCCCCTTTTTTTGGGGGCCCCCCCCTTTTTTCCCTTTTCCCCTTTTTTTGGGGTTACCCCTTTGGCCTTTCCTTTGGGGGCCGGGGTTTTTGGGGGGGGCCCCCCCCCCTTGGGGGGGAAAAAATTTAAAATTAACGGGGGGGGGGCCGGCCGGGCCGGGCGGGGCCCGGGTGGGGGCCCCCCGGGCCCGGGCCGGCCCCGGGGCCGGCAAACCCTCCCGGGGGGGGTTTAAGGGGTTTGGGGGAAAATTTTTTTGTAAGGGAAAATTTGGTTTAAAGGGTTTTTTTGGAAAAAAATTTTTTCCTTTTTTTTTTTTTAAAAAAAATGAGCTGGAAAAAGGGAAATAAAAATAAATTTTAATTTTTTGGGGGGAAAAAGAAGGGAAGGGGTTTGGGGGAAGGCCGGCCGGCACTTTTTTGGGGGTGGGAAAAAAAAAAAAAAATTTTTTTTTTATTTTAATTTTTTTTTTGGGTTTTAACCGGCTTTTTTCCCCCCATCTTTAAATTTTTTGGGGGAAAAAACAAACCCCAAAAGGCAAAATTTTTTTCCCAACCCCCCAAAAAAAGGGGCCCTTTTGGGTTGGGTTCCCCCCGGGGGGTTTTTTTAAAAAAACCCCCCAAAAATTTTAATTTTAATTTTTTGGGAAAACAAAGGAGGGCCCCCAAGGGGAACCGATAGCCTAGCCATGTGAACGGGTTTTTTCCCAAGATCCCTGGTTTCCGGAGCTCGCCTTTAGCCGCACCTCGCCAAACCTCATCACTAGTAGCATATTTAAACTAGCGCCCCAATTTTCCCGAGGAGTCGGAAAAAGGGGGTAATGGGAACTCGGAATATGGCTCTGACGAAAGTGCTCTACTACTACTCAAGCTTGTGGCGCGTAAAGGACTTCACCCATTATCGGCTCTACTATAAAAGAAATCCTCTTGACGTGTTTTTTGAAACGGAGGCAAAAGCTTTGCTTCATCTCATTCATAAAGAAGGAACTACTAACAAAGTTCGACGAGATCCATTACACCTCCACAAATGGAAGGAAAAGCCTAGTCTCGGATCAAATAACCAAATTTCTCCCAGAGAACAGGCGGCTAGTGTGCGTGAGAGGAGCGGCCGAAAGAAGGCTAACGGAGAGCAAGGCTGAATAGAGCACCCAGAGTACCCACAGGCCACTATGCAGTGTACTTCCTCGCATTGATAATACAAAATGGTTCTAAGAGAAAAGTAGTACCTCCACTTCCAACCAGTTCCTTGGCCCCGAGATTCAAGAGTTCAAAAGGTGCACTATACTAGACTAGACTAGAAGTACAAGACATCGACTACTAGTTGAGAAAAGTAGTACTAGCATCATACAATACGAGTAAGCATTCTCCGCCACATAATATAAGACGCTTTTTGACACTAGTTAGGTACAAAAATGGCAAAAACATACCCAAAATTTCTTAATCCACGCCAAAAACTACTACCTAGTGCCAAATATTTCATACTAGTGCTATTATTTTAAAGATAATGCAATCCCATAACGCTCCATAATGCTAGTACTAGTAGTAAAATAATAGCCCACCCCTTTGCCGAGGAACCATCTATAGTTGGAAGGACGAGGCCCCGGGTTACTACGCCTTTCCTCCTCCGCCAGCCCCTCCCCAAGAGAAGGCGTTCGTCGCTGTTCCCATGGATTCGCCAGTGGTTCTCCTCCGCCGGGCCGAGACCTTGGACGATGATCCTCCAAAATCGGGACCCTCCGGACGCCCTCACCGGCCAAGAAGACCTTTCCTCGCACCAACTTTTTCAAAGACGCTTAAAAAGCTTGGGAAAAGGCCATGCTTGTTGGTCTTCCATGCGCCCCCTGGGAGAAGCTTCTTCCATCGGACAACTTCAAAGTCCACCGCCCCCGGCCATGGTTGCACATTGGGCTTAGAGTTGCCGACGCTGAGAGGTAGCCGATTTTGTCCGATGAGTTGGTCAAGAATGGAGTTTGATCATGTAGTACTTCGTTATTCCATTTCCATCCTGTAATTTCTCCGCTGCCCACCGCCTTATATATAGGCCGGGTCAAACAAACAAAGATTGGCTTGTATACCTCCAAATAGGCCGGCTGCTGCACCCTTCTCCACCATAGGGACCGCCTTCCGACCGGCCGAGCAAGAATAGGGATGATGCCTTACATGGGATTAAGAAGATAGCAATTTGGGACCGGCCGACAAAGCGACGCTGCCACGACGATTACTTATCTCATCGCGTGTTCAACATAAGGATTGCTATCAATGCAAGAGGCAGAACCAGAGGTCGGGCGATGTTGGCGGCGGCAGATTTAAATTTACACATTCAAAAACGCCGGCGCCCATCTAGGGATCTTCGGTGACAAGCCGGGACTTGTTTCATCCGTTGCCATCCTACTACGAGATTACAAACGGAATGCATAAACCATCATTTGCCTCCCTAACGGCTCCAATTTTGGTGACCGGGCCATCCCTGATCAAAATAAGATCGCCGATCCTCGATTGCATTTGCATCCGCGATTCGGTCTAACCTGAACCTTGTAGCTGACTTTTGCATATTGGGATCAACTATCTTAGCAAAGTTGTTACCATGGTACCACCGATGTGCAACATGGTCACACAATCTACCATGATTGGACCGTCACCATCTACCTGTGTATTCCATTTTTAAACCCTCTTGCCTTCACTTTCATTGTTGTACTAGTAGTATACTTTGTAGTACTAGTAGGAGTACTTTTTTACTTTGAGGACGGTATAGCTAGCTAGGCCCTTGAAGACTTGAACCCACTAGCTGCCACCATTTTTGTTTTTCCATGTCTTACTATCTCATCCATGTAGCCAAGAGTGGCTATATATAATAAGTCGTTATTTTACTTCCTCTATACCGGAGAGTACTATTTGCTGCATAGTATTATCGACCGCCATATTTGAGCACAACATTATTATGCATGGACCTTGACTATGTACGCCACCATGTGTCCAGATCTGGATGCCGCGGTACTGAGATGAACGGCGCCGAGTTCGATCCCGTGATGCTAGTGGGTGCCAGGAACACTCTTGAGAGTACTCGCTTCATCGGGACATCTACCCCATTGTGAAGCGGATGCCACCTTCCGCACGCACTGAAGGCCGCTGCTCATGAAGCATGGTTGTGTCTTCAAGCACCACCGATGAACGACTATGCCGGGACACGCTATCCTCGATTTATGCCGCTCAGCTTGATGAGTCTCCATCGTGGAACCGACTAGAAAGTTGATAATGATTCCTGCTGCTCACCGCTATGGATCGTGCCATCCATGAAGAACACCTGGACTGAACCGAGGAGGACATGTAGCCCATCTATAACGTAAGTGGAGTACGTAATTGTGAACAGAGCGCTGTGAATATATGTAGACTAGTCGGTACAAATTTATCACATGAATTGAGATGAACTTGTGTGGCATATCGGGCATTTGTCCTTTAGAATTTACTACTAGTAAATGTGTTATGTGTACGGCAACTTGTGTGGTTGTTGCACGGCTCCAACACGCCTTTTGAGAAAAAAAAGTGGCACAACTTTGGATATACGTGACGTGCGGCATCATACAAGAGTATCGTCGCTATAGTTGTAGTACACCCTACCAGGATGACAACTCCTATAAAACCTTGCGCTTGGCTCTTTGCTCTCTCGGAGGTTCAACAGTCGACTCATGTGAACCTTGCACTTGGCTCTTCGCCTTCTAAGGTCCAACAATGATGATACTACACAATTGTTCGCAACTGACACCATTGAACTGTGCACGCCCACCACGGGGCGGGCGAGGGGGGAGAGGGAGAGGGGCGAAAAACCCTCTCCGCCCCGGAACCACCGCAGGGCGAGGGAGAGGGCATAAAGAAGCTTCTCCTTGTTCGAATTGACGGACACATCAAAGGAAGTACTATAGTAGTAGTCCATACCCCCTTTTCATTAATATATGGCTTAATTTGAAACGAAAAAATCCGGTCAACGATGTAAAAAGCTTTTTAGGTCACTATATATAGTTTTGTTGATTATAATCACTAGCTCATCATAGAGCACCAGACAACCCTACCGACCGCCACATAGTCGACGTGGCACTTTGTTGACGGTTAAATTGTCACCTGTTTCGGGTCCCACCGCATTTGGAGCAAAGAAATCGTTAAACAAAACTTTACGAGCGCCGAAGGTCCAACCCTTTCCAACCCCCGGCTGTGTATGTGAGTGCATGCACGTGTCCTCCCTCTTCCAACAAAGAGTTACATCGCTATAAACAAAGAGTGTATTACATGATGTACATCTACACTTCCAATGCATTTAGCCTTTAATCTAAATCGATATTGATGACTAATGCACCAACTTGTGCTTAGGTATAGGCTACATTCATCCCAATAAGATGCAACGGCCTTCATTTAATCTTCTTATCTCAATGGTCGATGCACACATAAGTCTGCTACTTTTGGGCAATTATGCCCCGTCAATTGTAAATCTCTAAATGCATTCTTTTCAGACGGGAGTAGGTTGAGCACTTGAGCGTGATGTGTTGGCCATGTGGTGGATGGGGGGGTTAGGGCCCATCCCATGTGTATAGTGTTGATGTTGCATGCATGCTGATGCGGGGCTTACCCTCCCATTGACATGTTCATATTTCAAGCCCTCTGCTCCTCCATATGGTGATATCCTCTGCTCCCAATAGTATGGAGTAAAGCCCCTCCTCCCAAATAGGAGTATTTGTCTTTCACAGATTTCAAAATGACTAGGTACGAGCAAAATGAGTGAAGTGAGCGAGAGGCAAGGGAACAGAAAGGAAATCACGATCCATTATTCCCCATCTCGGCGAGAGAACTATTCAACTAGTTTCCAGGAAGGACAATACACGCAGCGATGGGACACAATTAATAAGTGAACCAGCGGTTGGTGTTCTAAATCAGCCTTACCCAAAGACGCCATCATGTTTGCCAAGAGAGCACGCCCAAAAACGCCACACACCTCTTCTTCCATTAACACATATGGGCCCTTTGTGGTAGACCCACATGTCATCGGTAACTATTTTCACCCAAAGGACGGTATATCCGGTAGTATAGTAGAATTGAGATTAATGCACTTTCTTCCCTGCCTTCCACTCTTCTTCCTCCTCCCTTCTTCTTCCTCTCTTCCCCATCGCCGCCGCACACCATTTACTCTCGCCACCGCCGCCTCGCCATCTTCCTTGGTAGCTCACGCTGCACTATATCCCCGCCACCGCAATACACGAGGAGAGGCTTCGCCGCTCCGCCCAATCCACTTCCTCACGCTCGCAGCACCAAAACCCCAATGGCGTAACCGATCGACATGCAGAGCCGCATTGAATTCCTCCCGATGTTCTTTGGAGCAGATCAGTAGTCGATGGACCTACTCAAAGACCGCTCGTTCGGGCCGCATGCTCTGTCTTTGTACCGTCTAACTGCCCGCAACCGCCGCTCTTTTTCAAGGCACCCACTTGTCGATGCCCGATCCTCGCAGTGGCCTGCATAATCGACTTGACGATTCTACGGAGGTTGCCGGTGCCCTCGACATGCTACCACTACCCGTCCACTGTCTCTTCATGCGCTACCACTGGGCGGGCATGAAGGCCAACTGATCGCCCTCATCCACCACACCGTAGTCCGTGGCGCCCGGATATCTACACCCAAATGAGATCACCCCCGCCATCGAGCTCGCGCCCGCCAACACTCCTGCCTACTACGCAAAAGTTGTAATCGGCGGCTGCCACACCATCAAGACTACATGGGTTACAAGCTCATTGCTTGTTCAACATGGGATTAGTCTATTCGAACTGCTCGCCATACATGGTTATGGCTCATCATCAATCCTATTGAGGCAACATTTCACTGATGCTATAGTGCATGATGGCATCGCTTACGCCGATTTACGATGGTTGCTGCCTATACTGTGGAATCTATCTTCGTAATTGTTCTATCTCATCTCATCTTTACCTTATGAATAATGAACGCTGCTCATTTGTTACAAATTTAGAATGCATAGCATGTCTATAACCACATCATTGCTATATGTTCCTCTCATTTCCTAGATTTTATGACCACACATGTTATTGTTAGAGTTGATATGAGAACAATTGGCATCTAATGATTGTTAGAATATATATTATGAGCATAACATCATGATTGCTATATGTTACTCTCTACAAGATTTTATAACAACGCATGTTATTGCTTAGAGTTGATATGAGAATGTAGTAGTAAGTGCTATGGTAGAATATGAGTAGGCGTTGTCATAGCTGTTTTCCTCTCATTGTTACATGATGTTTGAACCATGACATACTGCTAGAATATGAAAGCCATTGGCTTATTTTTTTAACTTGGGGTATGATTATGACCACAAGATTGCAATTCTCTCTCTATGATATGTGTCACTGCTATAATAATATTAATTCCACACATACTATGAACATGATTGTTTATTTTGTCCTTTGGTCTCCAATTTGAATTGTTGCAGAGACACAAATGCGCTTGCCTTCATGATTCCAGACTGGAATCATACCAGCCGATGGGTGGTGGTTTACCGTTCAGACTGACGGCCATTTGATGCTCATTCGCAAATTAAATCGACTAAACCATTACATCAAACCACATGCAGACAATGCGTATGCGTCGTGACATTGATGGCAATGGCTGCTTCGTTTGAGAAAGATCCCACCAATAAAGCGATTCAATCGATGCGGGTTTATGTACCGCAACCACCTTGTTCGGCTCAATTATCCGATCATCCAACCAATCATCGATCATATCACGGCGATGATTACTGTGCTATGCAACTTCCATTCGCGAGGGGGGGGCTATGTTTACACATCATACCATGGGTTTCATGAATCACCATATCCGAGATTCGTCGACACAGCTTGTTTCAGATAATCACAGTGTGAAAGGCATCAAACTTCCATGCGATGGATGGCTTTGCAAACCCGACATGCTATGTGGTTCATGCCAACAGCAAATATGCACAACTTGATTCGTGTTGATATCAGACCGAGCCATGCATTCAGCCGTCAGAGTACCCACCCTCTTTGTTGGATATTATGTACTGTTAGTTTGAAGCACTCCTCCGGGTTTGAAGGATAGATACCTTCCTGGGATCAAGTGCATCCTAACTCACCTCACAGGATGTACCGATAATGATGATGGAGATGTTGTGTAGCATATATATATATATATATATATATATATATATATATATATATATATATATATATATATATATATATATATATATATATATATATATATATATATATATATATATATATATATATATCGTTAGGCTTCAAGTGCGCATTTGTTAGTTAAACCTATGTATAAATTGTGACACTAAATACGCACTAGTAAGTAGTATGAAAAGATTAGTATACGCTACCAAATTATTCATCATGTCCCACATTGAATTGACGTGACAACACGTCATGCATGAGGTGACACACAAGGCCATGTTGTTCGTATTCTCGACATCAGATTGGAGTACCACTTATCTGTCGAATCTTCATCATTCACTTAAAACATTCGATTGATCATACATTGAGTACCATATAACCGAATTACCGATGCAAGTCAAGAAGGATTAGCGGCGGTCGCTCCGGGCCAAGTTCGATCCCACGGATCAGAGCTGATCGAGCACCTTGAGGCCAAAGTGAGTGCAATAGCTGCGAGATTTCAGTCTCCTCATCGATTTGTTCATACCAACAATCGACACGAAAACGCATATATGCTACACCCAACCCGAGAAAAACTCCCTGTAAGACACACCGATCGGCCGCTCTACTTGCACAAACATATTCCTTTGTTTATAGCTCTATTTTCTTTTAGACGCAGCCGGTGAAGCAATTACAATTGATGCTAATAAAAAGTGAAGTGACCCAACATGCCAAATATGTTATGAAAATGCCAACTAGGTACACTAAAACCTGTATTCACAATACCGCAGTATCACACCGAGTGGCCTAAGGAAGCATTTCTTCCAAAGGTAATTCCAGTATGCTCAAAAGGCACATGGACGCGCCGCAAGATACAGCCGAGTGTGGCATGCACGCTGATGTGGCACAAGACCGGCAATACCTGCTTGATGGTCAACGGCCGCAGACAGCAGCAAAGGTTCGGTGCTGCACAACAAGAACTTCGACCAGCAGAGGACTAATCGGTGATGCACAAATATCACCTCGGGACTGGAGCAAGAGAAGGAGCAGGAGCTGGTCCGCAAGATTTTCTACTGCATTTAACACTAGGCCAGGAGTAAAAGATTATAAGTTAGTTTGGTATTGGTAGTTGTACTACCTTGTCGCCCACAAGTTGGTATTGTTGTTAACGATCTTTGGTATGAACTTGCATTTGCTTCCAACCATCATGCCGAGGGTCGACGTGATATAAAGTGAATAATTTGTTTCAAACTAATTTTCGTGCACCTGATTTATTTGATGGTTAGCATAAGCACCCGCCGCTCAATTCCCGCTTCTCCAATTTTTCAAACAAGTGCATGCACTTATTATCATAAAAAACAATATCCATGCTTCATCCCGCTTATCACCAGCATTTGCAGAATTTCTTGTTTATTGAGCACGATATTGTTTTTTCACGAGCAAGTTTCAATGGGTAGACTGCACAGGTTGGTTTTGTTTTTAATAGGCCCAGCCCATGATGACAACGGGCACAAAGATCCAGCAGGTATCTATTAGCCTCTCGCCCGCCAAAGATTAGTTATATTTTGTCTTACAACATCCGGTGCAGTTTTTTTACTAAATCAAACACACAGCCCAGTTCTATTTTCCTATTGAAACGCATGTCCCATATCTGCTTAATCTCTACCTATAGTTTTACTAGTTCATATACACGATCATTATATTGAAAACACAAAATATTCCCTTTTCATATTTACATATCCTTATTTTTGTTGTTTTTTCCCACCCAATGATTTTTTTTACCAACGTTTTCCCATAAACCAACTCAATTGTCCCACGCCTTATTTGCTTGAAAACAAAATGATTTTTTGGCAAATCAATAAGTTATTAAAATGTTTATCATTTCGATCAATAGTCTGACTCCACCAAATATGCAAAATAAGGTTGAACTTTTGACCGTGGTCCCGGCAGTAAAATGTATTGTAATAAATTACTTAAGAATTAGCAAATGGCTGCAAATTATAAAATAGCAAATGGGCTTTATGTTGTCTGCCAGATTTGGAGGCTGACTGTAGGGCCTACTAAGTTCATACACAAGGTTTCAAAAAGAAACTTAGTCAACAATCGACTCAATACGACTGCATAGATGTCAATCTAACGGCAATCAAGCTTCTTCGCTCTCATCTTCCCGCCCCACCGCCA
>JAHIAM010009817.1:0-11512 GCA_021605205.1 Aegilops longissima | reverse complement strand
AACTAGTGGTTTCACCAACCATCAACAATTGATGCTCCTTCTGATTCTACTTTCGGTGTCAAACATCATAATACTTCAAGGATCATCATTCTATCCCTGATATTTATAGTTCATCACGTTAGCAGCTTGGTGGCAATGACTTTGGAGAAACATCACTATCTCATCCGGAAGATCAACTCCCACCGTTCAAGTGATTGTTGCACTTCGATAATCTGAGCACAAGCTCAACGATTGAGCTTTTTCCCTTAGTTTGCAGGCTAAGACAATCGCCGGAGGTCTTATACTTTTGACGGAGCACGAGCCTGAAATCCCAATTTCAGCCCTCAAACATCTCATATGTTCCAACGTCAAAACCGCCTTGGTGCCTTAATTTAAGCCGCTTAACTCAACTATCACGAGTTATCAAAACGTATGTCCGATGTTCGCAACATCCACAAACGAGCTTGGGGTTCAGCACATCGAGCGTGCATTAAGGACATAAGCTTTTCCGTCCGATAATCGCTACTTTCAACTTTCAACTATATTTTCCTATGAACATATCCAAACAAGGGAACTAAAGCGAGCCATTTACATAATTTGCAAAAGGTCTTTGACTATGTTCAGGATAATTAAGTTCATCTTATGAACTCCCACCGATAGACATCCTCTGGTCATCTAAGTGATTACATGATCCAAGTCAACAGGCCGTGGTCCGATCATCACGTGAGACGGACTAGTCATCATCGGTGAACATCTTCATGTTGATCGATCTACTATACGACTCATGCTCGACCTTTCGTCTCCGTGTTCCGAGGCCATGTCCGACATGCTAGGCTCCGTTAAAGTGTTTCGGTGTAAATCTGTCTTACACCTGTGTGTGTGAACGTAAGAATCCATCACACCCGATCATCACGTGGTGCTTGAAGTTATTTAACTTTAGCAACGGTGCACGTTAGGGGAGAACACTTTGAAATTGTTAAGGATCATCTTATTTACTATCGCCGTTTAAGTAAACAAGATGCATAAACATAAAACATCACATGCAATTATATAGTAGTGACATGATATGGCCAATATCATATAGCTCCATTGATCTCCATCTTCGGGCTCCATGATCATCATCCCACAAGATGACACCATAATTCCATCATCATGATCTCCATCATCGGTCTTCATGAAGTTGTTCGCCAACTATTACTTTACTACTATGGCTACCGGTTAGCAATAAAGTAAAGTAATTACATGGCGTTGTTTAATGACATGCAGGTCATACAATAAATAAAGACAACTCCTATGCCCTGCCGGTTGTCATACTCATCGACATGCAAGTCGGAATCCTATTACAAGAACATGATCAATCTCATACATCACATATCATTCATCACATTCTTCTTGGCCATATCACATCACATAGCATACCCGAAAAACAAGTTAGACGCCCTCTAATTGTTGTTTGCATGTTTTACGGGCTGCTATGGGTTTCTAGCAAGAACGCTTACCTACGCAAAACCACAACGTGATATGCCAATTGCTATTTACCCTTCATAAGGACTCTTTCATCGAATCCGCTCCACTAAAGTGGAGAGATGGCACCCTAGCCACCTTATGCACCAAGTGCATGTCACGGTGGAACCTGTCTCACGAAGAGTACGTAAGGTCGGTCCGGCCGCTTCATCCCACAATACCGTCAAACAAGATTGACTAGTAACGGCAAGCATATTGAACAAAATCAACACCCACAACTACTTTGTGTTCTACTCATGCAAAGAATCTACGAATAGACCTAGCTCATGATGCCACTATTGGGGAACGAGCAGAAATTCAAAATTTCCTACGTGTCACCAAGATCTATCTATGGATAAACTAGCAACGAGGGAAGGAGAGTGCATATACATACCCTTGTAGATCGCTAAGGAAGCGCTCATGAGAACGGGGTTGAAGGAGTCGATCCGTGATCCAAATCACGAGATCCTAGTGCCGAACGGACGGCACCTCCTGCTCAACACACGGACAGCCCGGTGACGCCTCCCATGCCTTGATCCAGCAAGGAGAGAGGGAGAGGTTGAGGAAGACTCCATCCAGCAGCAGCACAACGGCGTGGTGGTGGTGGAGGAGCGTGGCATCCAGCAGGCTTCGCCAAGGACCACGGAGAGGAGGAGGAGGAGAGGCAGGCTGCACCAAGAGGGAGAAGTTCATGTGTATGGCAGCCCCAAAACCTCAAGTATATATAGGGGGAAGGCTGCCCTTTAGGGTTTCCCCACCCCAAGGGTGCGCCCAGCCCTAGATCCCATCTAGGGGCGGCTAAGGGGAGGAGTGCTCCCAAGTCAAGTGGAGGCCTCCCTTTAGGGTTTTCCTTCCCATGCGCATGGGCCTTTGGGGGGCTGGTGCCCTGGCCCATTAAGGCTAGGCGCCTCACAGCCCATGCTACTGTATTGACGTGGTGGAACACCTTCGACCTCCGACCCTCCGAATCCTCCGAACCTTCCGAAGCTTCCTAACAATACCAAAAACCCTAACTTTTTCCTAACCCAACAACAACTTTCCATATATAAATATTTACCTCCGACCATTCGAACTCCTCGTGACGTATGGGATCTCATCCGGACCAACAACATTCGCAACCACATACAAACTTCCTTTATAACCCAGCATCATCGAACCTTATGTGTAGACCCTACGGGTTCGGGAACTATGCGATATGACCGAGACGTTTCTCCGTCAATAACCAACAGCGGATCTGGATACCCATGTTGGCTCCTACATGTTCCATGATGATCTCATCGGATGAACCACGATGTCAAGGACTCAATCAATCCCGTATAATTCCCTTTGTCTACGGTATTGTACTTGCCCGAGATTCGATCGTCGGTATCCTGCTACCTTGTTCAATCTCGCTATCGGCAAGTCTCTTTACTCGCTCCGAACACATCATCCCGTGATCAACCCCTTGGTCACATTGTGCACATTATGATGATGTCCTACCGAAAGGGGCCCAGAGATACCTCTCCGTCACACGGAGTGACAAATCCTAGTCTCGATTCGGCCAACCCAACAGACACTTTCGGAGATACCTGTAATGCACCTTTATAGTCACCCAGCTACGCTAGACGCTTGGTACACCCAAAGCATTCCTACGGTATCCGGAGTTGCACAATCTCATGGTCTAAGGAAATGATACTTGACATTATAAAAGCTTTAGCATACTAACTACGATCTTTGTGCTAGGCTTAGGATTGTCTTGTCCATCACATCATTCTCCTAATGATGTGATCCTTATCAACGACATCCAATGTCCATGGTCGAAACCGTAACCATCTATTGATTAACGAGCTAGTTAACTAGAGGCTTACTAGGGACATGGTGTTGTCTATGTACCCACACATGTATCTGAGTTTCCTATCAATACAATTATAGCATGGATAATAAACGATTATCATGAGCAAGGAAATATAATAATAACTAATTTATTATTGGCTCTAGGGCATATTTCCAAAGAGGCGTGTCGGAGGGGTGGTTGAACATGACCCCGTGGTGTGGAGGGTTGGACAACAGAGACGGTGGAGGGTGGTTGAACAAGAGCGTGGAGTAGCGCAGTGGAGGCTGGATGAACAGGAGCCCGTGGAGGCTGGAGGAGGTCGACGGTAGCTCGTGGAGGCCTGGAGGAGGTCGACGGTGGAGATGAACAGATCCTGGGAGTCCTGCTTGCAAGACGCTGCACTCCTCCCGATTGAACAGACCCCTGCTGCACGTAGGAGGTCCGCTGCCTGCTTTTGGCGACGCCACACACCTCCCGATCAACAGACCCTGCTTCGACCGTAGGAGGTCCGTTTTCTGCTTTATGGACGCCACACCCTCCCGATCAACAGAACCCTGCTTGACCGTAGGAGGTCCGCTTTCTCCGCTTTTGCGGCACGCCACACCCTCTTGATCAACAGGACCTCGTCGACCGTAGGAGGTCCGCTTCTCCGCTTCGTGGTACGCCAGCCTCGCTTCCATCGCCTATTCCGCCCAAGCCTCCCGGCGAACACGACCACGCATTCCGCTCCACCCAGCCGTTGGCTCCTACACGCCCGCTGCTCTCCCGGCGAACACGACGCATTCCGTGCTCTCCCGGCGAACACGAGCATTCTCTCTCCCATGAACACGGGCGATTCCGCTGTTTCCCATGAACACGACGATGACGCGTTTCTCCGTTCGACCATCCATGTACACCGAGCCCTCGCCGACGAGCGCGGTAGGCGTTGAGACCCGCCCATATGTACATATACGTGGCCATATTTTCTTTCTTGCACCTTTGGCCGATGTACATACGCAGTACATGCTACGTAGGTTCTCTACTACGACACGACGCGTTTCTACTACGACAACGCGCGCTCTACATCCACCCAGATATATGTATGCACACGTCACGACAGAATGACAACGCCACGCACGCTCACCGTGGGTCCCGATCAAGCACTTCCTTATGGCGAAGATGTAGCTGGTGGTCCCAGCAAGTGGGGCCGAATCGCTTTTTTGCCCGGACGCACTTCCTTCCGTGTGAAGATGTAGCTGGTGGGTCCCAGAGTCAAGGGGCTAATCGCTTTTTGCCCGGACACACTTCCTTGCTTAAGATGTAGCTGGTGGGTCCCAACATCGGGGGAAACTTTTTTCACGAAATATAGTGGCCCGTCCGGTGGGTCCCAAACTATCGTGGAGGAATCATTATTTTCCGCATAATAAGGAGGAACTTCTTGCTGCGTCAGGACCCACCTGTCAGCCTCTCCACGCACAGTCCACGTCCGATGGAAGTCGCCTTGAGCACGCTGACCACGCCCGCCGAGAGCACTGTATGTGGACGATAGCGAGGCCTAGGAAGGGACGACGGAGCCAGGAAGACGCGAGGAAGCCCGCGGAGAGGAGTATGAGGGTTCACTGGTTCGGCATGTGTGAGGTTGCCCCGGGCCCGCCGCCGTGGGAATAGTAGGGGTGGTGAGGCCTCTGGAGCACATCCGCCACGGGAGGTGGGGAGCATGCGCACCCGCGCTGCTTTGGGCGGCCGGAGCAAAAAGACCAGAGGTTGAAGAAGCACTACGGCTTGGATGGACATCGATGGTCGGGAGCTAGAATTTTAAATTGACTAAGTTCACAAAGCCCTCCGCTCCCCAACTTAGTAGGCCCATTAAGTCGTCTCCCCACCAAGGTGGGTCCCACTAGTGGGGTATTCATTTTTTGCGTAATAAGGAGGGACTTCCGGGGTCCGAAATGACATGGGGACATTTTTTTCGAACACGGGGTCTGGCGTGGGTCCCAGCAGTGGACAAACGTTTTTCAAAAATACTAGTGGGCCCGGGGTCCTTTGTCGTGGAGGAATAATTATTTTCCAGAATAACGAGGCACTTCCAATCGTCAGGACCCACTGCCCCTCCACGACAAAGATTCTTCCGATGGAATTTGGTCGTGACCACATGACCACGCAAACCGAGAGCACCACGGCGGTGACGACGGCCAGGCCTAGGAAGGGACGACGGGCCGGGAAGACACGGTAGTGGATGCCCCGGAGAGGAGTATGGGGTTCATGGTTCGGCCGCGCGCCATCGCCCAGAATAACAGGGGTGTGGGTGAGTGGAGTAGGATGGCCTGGCCGTGGAGTAGTATAAGGGAGGCCTCCGGGCAAAGACAACCACCACGGAGGCGGAGCAGGTGGCACGATCGCACCGCTTGGGCGGCTGAGCAAGAAGACCAGAGGTTGAAGAAGCACTACGGCCATTGGATGGACATCAGACGGTCACCAAGCTAGAATCGCATATTGACTAAGTTGACAAAGCCCTTTGTCGGTGTCAAACCGTGGATCTCGTAGGGGGTCCCAATCAAGCGCCTAGGCGGATGGTAACAGGAGACAAGGGACACGATTTTTACCCGGTTCGCCCTCTCGGGAGGTAAACCCACTTGCTTGATTAATATTGATGATATGGGTATTACAAGAGTTGATCTACCACGAGATCGAGACGCTAAACCCTAGAAGCTAGCCTATGGTATGATTGTTGTTCTTGGTCCCACGGATTAAACCTCCGGTTTATATAGACATCGAAGGGGCTAGGGTTACCAGAGTCGGTTAAAGGAAGGAGATCTACATATCCGTATTTCCAAGCTTGCCGCCCACGCTAAGGAGAGTCCCATCCGGACACGGGCGAAGTCTTCAATCTTGTATCTTCATAGTCCAACAGTCCGCCAAAGGTTATAGTCCGCTGTCCGGATACCCCTAATCCAGACTTCCTCAAGAGTCCCAACCAGGCTTCAATGACGATGAGTCTGACGCCAGATTGTTTTTTGGCATTGCGAGGCGGGTTCCTCCAATACTTATAAAGATTTTGAACACGAGGATCGTGTCCGCCTCAAAAACAAGTTCCACATACCACCATAGAGAGAATAATATTTTCACAAATCTAATGTGCTAACGTATTCCGTAGCTTGACATCACACCACAATCGCCTTTTTCGAATCGCTAGGGGACCCCGACTCATAAGTCGAGATCACGGAAGGCACGTACAAGGATCCCAGGATCAATGCTCACCAACCTACGAGCTGAATAACAAGAGGCTTACATCCATACATACCATATTACAAAAGTAGGACCATTATGGTCAAGTCTTGAGTATAACATTGCAGCGGAAATCTTCGCGATAACTTGGACCCATGCCATCCGGCTTAACCCTACGTGCATTCTCGACCGGGAAAACGCCCTAGCTCGCACGATCATCACCAAGGTACTCTTCAATATATCTTGTTCTTTCATGCCCGGCCAATAAAATAACCAAAGGGCAAGCCAATCAAGACTTTGAATGTACTACAAGCAACCCATGTCTTGGTTCAAGATTCAACAATGCATGGTATAGGTAAATTTTGCAGAAAGCTAGTTTTGAGTGCAATGACATGTTCAACAACTTGTAAGACATGCATCAGAGAATTCAAGTAACCATGAGGACAGGTTACGATATCAACATAAATAGAGTGGGCACCAACCAAATCAATCATGTCAAGTCCTTTGACTTGACCCAAGTAGTTCTCTCCACTTATCCATACATACTCACCAGGTTTTGTAAACATATGGACGAGCCCAAGAGCGGTTACCAACTGTCCTTGACCTGGACACGGCTATTCAATAGTTTTACACTGCAGAGGTTGCACACTTTACCCACAAGATCCGGGAACTTCCGTGTCATCCACGACATAGACCTCAAGTACCCGTAAGCACCGATCACTACCTTTCCCTAGATGACACTAACATGGAGTCCACTGAGCAAGTAACCCCGAACCAACATTTCACATCTTAAAATCGTGGAGCCTTGCTCCCATTTCATCACATACCACAAGCACGGGTACCAACTGTGTCCGGCATCTGGAAGACACATGGCGCCCCTACTGCACACCCGCCCGAGAGAGAGCACCAACTCTCCCCGCCACTAGTAATGCGGCTCCAAGCTAGTATCGCCTAGGTAATCAATAATGCCCTTTCCCATACAAGGGTAGAGGGTTACATGTAAGGTTGGAATAACGGTCGCAACTTAGACCAATCCGCTTTTGAAACCACACTCAATATCCTTCTCCGACACCACTTCTTTGTCAAGTGGTTACCTAGCTCAACATCTCCCTCGGCATTAGTGGCACCCACGGGTTTTCAAAAGTCTTTGGGAACATACTTGCCTCCATCACCATGCATATTCCCGCCCCTGCTTATGTAGCAACTAATTTAGCATCCTATCTACTCCCACCGCCATAACCCTCATAAGGAGGTAGGGTCATGCACAATGCAAGTATCAATGAGGAAGTAACAAGGCAACCAACCAACGTGGTTTACCATCTCATCATGATTCCGATGCAACAATAATAAGTGATATATGACATGCATAAAAGGGTTTCATGGACATGGTCAAAGGGCTGCTTGCCCGGTTCATCCGAGTCTTGAAATCTTCTGGTCCTTCTCCATGTACTCCGCCTACTTCCAACTAACGCCAAACAACCACAATAAGCAACACAACAAGGCAGAAAATATAATTGCTCCAAAAATATTAATTTGACTTTTCTAGGACATCTCCGTTATATGAAAAATAACCGAGTGGTTTCATTGGAATTGGATCATGGATATCTCCAACATTTCAATATGATGGAATCAAGGGGTTTATGGGTTTGCAAGAAGTGTACAGAAACATGTCTTTGAAAAATGAGCAAAGGTACCCATTTAACAAACCAAGATTTTAGAAACATCTAGGAGTTGGTTTCACTGGATTTGGAGTTCAAATGAATATTCTATGGATTTGCAAAGTTGACAAACATGAAGAAATGGCTCATTAATTTGTGGGACAGAAAGTATTAAGAAAATGTTCATAAACTAAGTTATGAACTTAGAAGCATCTAGGAATTTGAATCATGGAATTTGGATCGTTTGAGCTTCTGATTTTCTAAAGTTCATCACGTAAATAGGAAAAATAGGATTTGATAAATATTTGTTAAGAAAAGGTCTCTAAAATGTGCATGTTGCACCAACAGTAGCTCATGATTTATAGAGTCACTAGAAATTTGAATCATCAAATTTGGAGTCCATTTGAATTGTTTATGGATTTTAAAGTTGACTAGAAAAAAGAAAAGGAAATAAGGTTTAACCTTATCTCGCAAGAAGCTGATAGACTGGTCGCCCACGCTCGCCACGCGACGACAAAGCGCGCGTGCTTTGCCGGTTGCCCACTTAAACGGGCGGGGCCCGCCACTGGCCGACGGCTGGCTCACTGCAGGTTCGCTTTCAACCTCCCGCTGGCTCCACTGGGAGGAGAGGTCCACGGGCGATTGCGGGCTACAGAGCTCTCCCGACGCCCGCCCACCGGGCGTTTCGGAGGACACGCCGCACCATCCATTGCTAGCATGCCGTGGAGGGCTGCAGAGCGATGGCCTGTGGCCCTGAGGAGGCTGCGGCATCTTCGCCACGAGCGCGGGCGGTCCGGGATGAACGATGGTGATGGAGGGCCTCGAGGTGGTGGTATGGAGGGAGGGTGGCTAGGGAGAGAGGAGAGGTTCGATAGCCCGGATTTAGGCGGAGCCCGACCGGCGGCCCGGCCGCCAGGGATGGATGGAGGGCACGGAGGAAGAATGAGTTGGCCTGCAGGGCTGGGGAGGAGAGGGCCAAGGAGTAGAGAGCGGCCTGGGGTGGCCTTAAATAGCCGAATCAAGGTCACCGGGACGCGGGCATGGGTGGCCGGCAACGCCTCGGGAGGCCAGGAGGGAGGGAGAGGAGCTGTCCACTCGCTCGGGAGCCGTAGGGTGCCGTGAGAGAGAGGGAGCGGGCGAGGCCTCGGTGCCCAAGGCTGAGGCCGGGCATTGCCGAGGCGGCGGGCCTGGGCACGCCGCAGGGGTAGAGAGAGGGAAAGAGGAGGGGCCAGGATGGTGGCGTGTTGCGGACGCCGAGACACCTCACCGGGCGCGAGGGGAGGCCTGAGGTGGACGGAGCACCTTGTCAACGGTCGGGAGCGCGAAGGCTCCAGCGCATGTTTGGCCGGGCATGCGTTTTTCCTGCACACTCGGCCCACTTTTGTCCGCAGCTGGGGGTATGGGCAAAGCCGAGGAGAGCCTTGGATGCCTGGAATGCCAAGGAGGGAGAGAGGCTGGAGAGAGGGATAATGCTGCCTGCAGAAGAAAATGGGTCCTTCCCCTTCATCATTGCTTCTGGGCAGGAAGCACACCGAGGTAGAGGGGGACTAGGAGGGCTGTGGTAAAAAGTGGAGTCCATGGAGATTAGTGGAAGAGGCCAAAATGGGATTTTGGTAAAGTGGATGTTTGATGCTGGTTTGGGCAAGATGAGTCCCATTTGTCATGAGACTCCACAGGTGAAATGGCACATATAATTAGGGCCTTCCACCAATCTTGAGTTCATTTGGGCAAAGTTGCCAATGCTACTTTTGTAAACCCTAGAAATTAGCGAAATGGACTTGTGTAGATTTAGTTGAGCAAATCACTTCTCCATGATGCACCACTTGGTGTGGTGGCCTTATTTGGTCATGTGAACATGATCACCAAAGTTGGGGTCAAGGAGAGGAAGTGGTAGTACAAAGTTGTTCAAATTTGATTCTTCGAGAGGGTTTTGGGGCTCTTTGATCAAGTTAACTTGTTCTCCAACTTGTGCCATTTGGTCTAGATGAATTATTAGACCACTTGAGCATGTTCACCAGGTTTGAGAACATTTGGACATGTTTGGCAATGTAAAGTTGCTCAAACTTCAAAATGGACAGAAATTGTTTTGAGAGGGTTTCATGGGGTTATACTATTCTCCATGACATGAGACTTGTCAAGATCATCAAAAATGTCATATGTGACATGATAGGATGTTCTTGGAATTTTTGGAGAATATTTTTGTAAATATTTCGAAATCTTGAAATATCCAGAAGGGTTTTTGAGGTATTTGACCAATATTTTGAAATGACCATGTGTTGAAACTCATATATATGGACAATATATGTCCACTGAGTTTCCCTAAATTTTCACAAATATTTTTAAAGCATAAAAATATTTTTTCCTATTAAAGACCATTTCGGCCTTAAGAAAAGCTTTTAACTAAAATAGGAAAATAACTTTTAAAATTATATTTTTGTGGTTTCGGGTATCCTATATCTAATAGGAGTCAAATATATTTTGGAGAGATTTTATTTCCTTAATTAAGTACTTGTAGTGCAAACCTCAATTCAGGGGTTTTTGAAAAACTAAAATTTTGAAGATACTATTTGGCCAAATTATTTTTGTAAGAACTTATTTTTATATCCTATACACATGGCATGATCATTGGGCAGAAGTTTTGGATCAAGGAGAAGGAGTATAAGAGTTGGAGGATTTATTTGATTTTTAGAGCACTAGCAATCAAGAGAAAAATCAAATCAAGCAAAGACCAAAACACACAAAAGTTTTTGTCAAAACACAATTTATCATGATTTATCATCTTAAGTGTTGTTATGAAAATCAGGGGTGACATTTTTCACCCACCTCGGCCTTTCGGAGGTGATTTCCTTGGCACGCCTTTGTCGGCAGTAGATCGTGTCCCCTTATCACGGGATTCTCATCAATACGGATATGGTAACCCAACCGCACCATTGATTATGGTGCTTGGGGATAAGGATTTACCAGCTGGGGGGCATAGTTTTATCCTCCCATATAAAGGGATAAGGATTCACCTTTTCCTACCCACGCCTTCTTCCTCCTTGCTCATCTATTCTCAGACTCGAGCCCAATACCAAGTCCACATTCCCATCCTCAACCTTCTCCAACAATGTCCGGAGCGGAGGCAAGTGGATGGTCTCTCCGCACCGAGGGGCACATCAATAGCGAGGGGAGCCGGATACCTGTCCAAGATATCGCACACTGCTCCCGGATGAGGGGCAGCCATCCCCACCCCCGCCCCATGAGAGGGTAGTGTTTACCCATTTCCTCCGCGGATCGGATTTTCTTCACCCATTCGCCGGGGCCTGTTCTACACGGCCGACTTGACGATCGGCCCAACTCATCCTCAACATATCGG
>JAHIAM010009812.1:0-18614 GCA_021605205.1 Aegilops longissima | reverse complement strand
CCGGCCACGGCGCCCAACTTGGCCGAGCAGAGAGGCGAAGGGCAAGTGTGAAGGTCAGGCCCTAACAGCCCACGGCCTTGCCGATGATGGCGTTGATTGATCGGGGCCTCAAGAACCGCTGGGTTGATAATTGAGCGGCATCTTCCTTGCCTCCTTTACTTTCTCCAGCTTGCTTCTCGATCCCCTTTCTTGCGCCTCTCCTCCTCGCTCTAAGACCTTCAGATCCACTCCGCTTCGCGTTCTAGCCAAATCATAGCCTCCCCAAGCCTCGCCGAGCTTGGTACTTCTCCGCCTTGGACCCGCTAAATGTGTCAGGCGTAGCTCACTCGACGCGCCGGCTGAGGCATGGCGCCAATGAACGGCGGTGTTCAAGGTCGCCCTCCCGCCTCGAGGGTCGGGGAGTACCTTCTACCCGCTCTTCGTGAGTGCCATCATTGCTGGTCCGGTGCCTCCCTTCTCCGAGTTCTTCTTCTCCGCCCTCCGCACTACAACATCCAAGCTCGCACCTCCATCCCAACTCCGCCCTTCTTCTCGCAATCAGCGCTTACTATTGTGAGGCCCATGTTGGGTTGAAACCCTCGGGCCTTGCTGCGCCACTACTTCTTCCTCCTGGCACCTTCCGCCACAGGCGCGAGCTAATTGTATACGGCGGAGCCATCGCCATTTCAAACCCCGAGAGCTGATTGAGGGTTTGGCATGGCCGAGGCTGCCGAGTCCACCGGCGACCACCAGTGCCTCCTGCCTTGATTATTGCTGGCGACGAGATCTCGATGTCCATGTTTCGGCCAGGCCAGCGCCTGCAGCTGAAGAAGCCAAGGGGCTCCTCGAGGCCCCATCCGGGCGTGTTCCTCTTCCGAAAAGGAAGATGATCTTGACGCCCAGGCTTCCCGCCCGGGCGGCTGCCAGGCCTGGCCGAGCCCGCTAGGGTGAGCCGCCCCTCGACTCCAGCGACTCCCCGAGGTGCCTTGCTTGGCGCCGTTGCCCGGCCAGGCGTGGTTACGCCGCCATCTCCTCCTACCCCACCAACTGTCTCCGACCTCCCACAGTCTCGATCGGTGGCCGCCACGAATTGGGCCGCTGGCGGCAGATCTTCTAGGCGCCGACTGCCAGGCCGGGCGCTTGAGCTGGCCTCTAGCTGGATTCGCCCGACGCTTTATTCCCGGGGGCGCTGGTCCAGGCCTCACTATTATGCACGAGGAGAAGCAGGCTGTTCGTGAGGCAAAGGCTGTCGATGATGCTGCCCCGGGGAGGCAGCCAGCATCCGAGGTCGCCAGGAGACGCCGAGAGGGCGAATAAGGGCCTGCAGGACCAGCTTGCCGAGGTGGCTCGGCCCGCTTTCCAGAGCAGGAGGAAAGTATGAATATCATGCGAGGTTGCCGCCATGACCGGGATGCTAAGCGCAAGAAGCGCTGCGGATCGCTTAGGCGCTACTGGAGCAGGAACCGGAGGCGCAGGAAGGTTGAGCCGACAACAAGGCGCTGTTTCTGCCAAGATCGTGTGGCCTTCTGGAGGATATGGAGGTGAAGGCCCGCGCTTTGCCGAGGGAGCTTTACGATATAGGCCCCGGAGAGCCCATTGGTCGGGCGCAGAGGACGGCCCGCCAAGCTGCTTCCTTCCTGGTTCGCGCTTGAAGACGCCTCTTGGTCTTGGCCCCACGGCCGAGGCCGAGGCGCCGCTGTCTTGTCTTCCGCGCAATCGACGCCGATCCTCACCACATCTATCTTCGCGATCCCAGCTGCCGACATGGACAGCCTGGCCGAGCCAGCAAGCGGCGAGCATGTAGCTGCCGCTGCCGAGGCTCAGAAGGGTCGCGCTGGGCCTGCAAGTTCTCGGCCTCAAGACCAAGCCGGGCGAGGCGCAAGGGCCCCTGCTGTTTCACGAGGCGAGCCCACTCCGCTGCTCCACCGCCGACAAGTGACCTGCCAGGCTCCCTGCTTGCTTTTAATTCCTGCACATGTATCATGCCTCGAGGAGGCGCTAAACTTGTGTTTGGTATTGTGATAACAAGGTGGACTGTAATATTTGCTTTGAATTCTTGAAATTTGTGCTTCCTACTTGCTTATGTTTCTGCCAGCAGAGCCTGCCCTCAAGGTGATACCTCACAGTCAGCCGTCTAGCCCTCGACCGAAACCAGGACGGACGAAGGAGTGAGGGGCTACGCAGATGTTAGGCTCCCGAGTCGCGATGCTCAGAGTCCCCTTGGCGCATTTAAAAGCAAGTAGGGAGGTGAGACGGCGGATCCATCGTTTCACGCCCGCAGCCCGCCTCACAATGATACCTCAACCGCCGTAGCCTTCGGAACTAAGGGGTGAGGGGCTACATGAGCGCTTAGGTTCCGAGTCGCGATGCTCGGAGCCCCTTGACGCCAAACGGGCATTCGCACCTTTGGCTTCGCCGGGAGTGACGGCGACGAACCAGGCCCGAGGGGTTCGGCTGGGTGGCATGCGCCCGGCGTGACCCAGCGCAGCCCCTCTGCGTTTCCAGCCTCTCGCTGGCGCCTCGAGGGAGGCGCTATGACGAGGCTTAACACCGAGCTCGGGCTCGAGGTTGATGCGACCCGAGGCCACCTCGCTTGTTTATCACCAGCGCTGAGCATAGCGCTCCGCATGTATTGCGGCATAGCCACTCTCCGCAGTTGTCGCCACCAGCCCGAAAGCATGGTGCTTCCACCGAACGTGGAGGATTGGGGGAGACCGCCCATCGATAGACGCCCATTAGTGCTTCGCCCATTCCCACTTGGGGATGCATGGTGTAGATCATGTTGACCGCTTTCACCGGGGAAATTTCTTCGTCTCCCAGAGTTCGGACGCCTGGCTCCTCGTCATCGCCGCCAGCAAACCCTGTCCTTGTCTTCGCGCTTATCTCACGGGCCTGTTGAATACCCAGCAATCTCTATTGGTGGTTGGTTTGTCCGGGTGCCATGAAATTGGCACGAAGCGCCCAAAGATGCGGTCCGCATCGACGGTCCTCGATTATTTCTTTTGAACGGCTTCTTCCACGACCGGCTTGGATCCGCCTGAATCCGCATTGACCGCCGTGGTCTTCGTTGTCGCCGCTTGTTCTGCCGCTTCGTCTGTTACGCCGGGCTTGCCGTTATTATCGCGCCATCCGAATTGCCGTGCATGTGGCGAGTGCTGCGAGCCAACCAACCGCTCTCGCTCGCTAGTAAAGCGTAGTCATTAGTGTTGTGAGAGCTGCCATGGACTTGGGTTTTTCTCGCCGAGGTGTCGAGCAGCCACTGTCACGGATATTATGCTTAAAAGCCGCCAGGCTTTGCCAGCGTCCGGATAGTCAACTATTTGGTTCTTTTTAGTTAGGAACCGAGTCAAGAATTTCCTGCTGACTTCTCCGGTCTGTTGAGTAATGTGGCTCAAGTCATCGCCGCCGTGGTCGCACATATGTCTTCCGTGTTTTCCCAACTGCCAATGGAATTTGCCGGCAGGCTGTTTAGCCAAAGGCCGGCTGGTCCTTGAGCTTAAGGGAAGATACTTGATGGCGTAGATCGCTCCACGGGCCTTGTGAATGTGGAGAAGAAAATCTTCAATTCATATCGCGGGGTCTCACAGCCATCGATGATTCGGCTGTTTACGGTTTGAACCCTTCGGGAATTCATGATCCATTACCAAGCCGAAGGTAGGGTGCGCGCGCCTGCGCTGTGCTATGTGGCTACGTGAGATCGAATTGCTCGGTGGCTAAATTCGCCCCGCCGACTTGTTGAAGGTGTATCCAGCGTGACGGTCGCCGCCGCGCCGAGGCGCCTCCTACCCATCCGTAGATCGATCTTGTTGTCCCGCTTTGTTGCCCCGGTCGTAGTATGTTGGTGTGGGTGTTGGCCGGTATGCGGACTGGTATGTTGTTTATCCCGCCACGAGGTGGCCGTCAACCGTGATGGTGCTCGAGTCCGTATTCCTCGCTGCCGTGGACTTCATACCATCTGTTCGCGGAGCAGGTCTTGATCAGCTTGGAGTTGCTCGCTACTTTTTTCAGCTCCTCGCAGGGATATGTCGACGCTGAAGCGCCCCCGCTCTCACGGGATCCTCAGCACGCCAACTCGTTGTCGCCGAGGCTAATCTCGCCTTCGGAGGGGGCATGTAGTTGTCCTCCTCCCGCATTCGGCCGTCAGCCGTCCTCCGGGCTGACTCCGCCATCCTCCCTGCTCGGCCTGCTCAAGGCGGGCTGATCAGGTTGTATTCTCTTGGGCACCATTCGGATTGTTTTCGCCTCCGGGCCAAGATGTTGTGGCGGGCTTGGAGTGGCGCCTGACCACGCCCACTTTTGCTTTTTTCCCCGAGGTTTTATCCTCCGCTGCCTCATCGCCATTTGTTTCTTCGTGTCCACCATATATATATCATAAGAAGAGGTGGATGTCCACCGCCTGCTGAGCGGTGATTCATGTTCTTCTCCCGCATCATCGTCCATACCGCCGATGTCTTTGGAGTCAAGTCCAAGACTCGGTTAAATCATCGACTATGGCAATGAAGTGGGTGGCGGTGGGCAAAAATTCCTTCTGTCAGCCTCGCTTCCCACTCGAAAGCTGACATAGTTCGCCAAGAGCCTCCCCGACAAAGAGAGAGACTTTAATGAGTCCAGATGTTGCCAAAGGGCGAGGCCGAAGATATCCGCAGCGGTGAACTCCATTACCGGAGCTCATCCTGGCCCGACGGGTCGGAGTGCGCGGATCGAACTAACGTCCGGATACTTAATCTGGGGTTCGGAGTCACAGCCACCGCAGAGGTAAGACCTGTTCGGCTCCACCGGCGAGTGTGAGACCTATGGGGCGGGTCCATCCTCCGCCCTTAGGGCAGCGCAGCCTCCTTCCGGATCTAGGTCCGGGATACTACGCGCGTGATACCCCGAGTCATTCGGACGGCAGGTCTAAGCCGTTTCGCCTTGATTGTCCGTGCTCTCGCATAGGCCCAAATCCATCAAGATCAAGTCTCCGCGATGTCCGCCATGTAGTTTAGGTTTCAACCTGATCCGTGGCTGGGGCGAATGCCGATCTGTTCCAGATGGCTAAGCGAAGTTGGCTCAGCAGAGCGGCCGCCGAACACGAAGATCTCGTCCGGGAGAAAGGTCTCAGCCGGGATCGTGTTGTCGATGATGACCGGAGGAGCCATCGAGCCTCGAGCAACGGCTACGCAGGAACTCTCAATGAAAGCACCAATGTCGGTGTCAAACCGCGGATATCGGGTAGGGGGTCCCGATCCAGGCGCGCTAAGGTTGATGGTAACAGGAAGCAAGGACATAGATGTTTACCCAGGTTTGGGCCCTCTCGATGGAGGTAAAACCCTACTTCCGCTTGATTAATATTGATGATATGGGTAGTACAAGAGTAGATCTACCACGAGATCGTGAGAGGCTAAACCCTAAGAGCTAGCCTATGATGGTATGATTGTAATTGTGATCGGCCTTCTATGACCAATCTCTCCGGGTTTATATAGGCAATCAAGAGGGCTAGGTTTACATGAGTCGGTTACAAGGAAGGAAATATAATATCCGGATCACCAAGTTTGCCTTCCACGCCAAGGAAAGTCCCATCCGGACCGCATTGTTACAAGGAAGGAAATATACATGGAGTCTTGAGTCTTGTATCTTCACGCTCAATAGTCCGGACGTTGTACACAGTCCGCTGTCCGATACCCCTAATCCAGACTCCTCAATAACCTTGTGTGCCCGCTGTTGTTATGGTACCTTGTCCCTGCTTGGGACCGCTATGTTTTGCCACGATGGTGGTCAGTGGTGTCTTTGTAGACACGGGCCACCTGTGTCTAGCCCAAAGGTAATAAGTTGGAGTGGCCGGAGAGTGTCATGGCAATGGAGGGTTTCTACGAATGTCGCTATCATCCCAATGGGAGTGCGAGGTCATGGGTTCTGTGGTGTGGGTACAGGCGCCACCTCGGCAGAGTGTATTCAATCTATCGACAGCTCGAGTCCACTTACTTAAACGCCGAAAGTAGGTCACACCATGGGTTAACGCTTAATTAACTTTGCACACTAAGATATGAACCTTGCAATCGTTGAGGAGATGATGGTTGAGAAACCATCTTGATGATGGAGACCAAGTTGTTGGTCGGCTTGTGATCCTCGAAGATCACCGCTTGGTTACGAGGTAACCCGATCAAAGACCGAGATGGTTGGTCTGTTTGTGATCCGTGAGCCATCACTGCTTTGGTAAGCAAGTCCAAGGGACTTATATCACGAGATCATGATCACTGATTCCTGATATGACTTTTGCATTAGTGATTCAATTGGTTAATTATCATGATATTGCTTGTCATTATGTTTATGTTTGTTGTGAGCTTGCAAGTACATTCATCGTACCGACTGCATGTCATGCCAGCTTTCAGAAAGTCTCGCTGGGAAGGAGTGCTGTCCGAGTTCAGATCGTGGTCCACATCGGTGTACCTGTGCTATGGAGATCCGCTTCGACGCCGCTCACGCCGCTGTAGTTTGTCATGAGCGAGGCCCCATTTATGTTCACTAAACAATGTACATATTGTTCAGCTGCATCGTGTGCCGCTTGGCCTCGCAACTCATTGTAATATGAACCTTGTTCCGCTAGCATCAATAAAGCGTTGTTTTCTATACCAAGATGGTGGAGTTGCCGTAAGACATGGTCTCTAGGCTGGCAATACATGATAAACTGGTTGCTCGAGCCGAGGTGCCACAATGCTTGGTATCGAGCCGCCGCTGATTGTAGGCCACGCTAGACTACCGACGTGTTAACTGGACATTAGTTAAGAATATGTTGAGTGCCGTAGCGTTTAGCTGGTTGTTGCATTGCATGGACTTGTTTTATTTTATGCTAACCTACTAATGGTTGTGAGAGTAGATGGCTCCGTGTCGTGATCCGCGCTGGGCCAGTAGCCGATGCCGTGACACGCCGCCATCTCCTCCGTGAACGCAGTGGCGCCGCTGTACCCCTCGGTGACGATCCAAGATATTGTGTACCGAGCCGCCCAGCGACTCAGCAGTATGAGTATCACGCAGTGGTTACTCACAGACCAGTTCAGCTTCCAAAGACTTACTGCATCTCCTCGGAGCGGTTTCACTTCTACCGCTTCTTAGGGCTGTCCAGTTTGCTGCATTTGAGGTCCTTGTCGAGCCATATAACGAGGTCCGGATGCGTAACCACCCAGTGTTTCCACTACTATCCCTCCCTCGCACAACAATGGTCGGTTCTGCTTTTCCTATCATTGATCCGAGTCCATAGTGTTGCTAGCCACCTTCTCATTATATCACCTAGCTACCTTATGATTCATGAGCTGTCTCGAGAGCTGACTCATGCTCGTAGTGCTTTAGCCGCTACTAGATCTTACGCTACTCCATCGCTCACGGATTTACCTTACATTCCATCCAGTTCTAGTTCACCCATTTCACCGTTACATCTGAGTAGCTCGCACCTCGACCGTGAATCCTCTCAATGCTTCTGCTGACTGGGTTTCACTTCTCACTACTTAAGTAGCCCCGATGCTTCAGCCTCACACTGCACCTACCCGGAGGGAGAGCCCTCGAGGCAGCGTCGTCGTGTTACCTTTAACCCGGAGGTTTCGGTTAACGTCGTCAGTTTGGGATCCGAGTCCGCTTCAGGAGAGGACCCCGCAGCACCAGCAGAGCAGTAGAGCATTCGAGTATCCATAGCTTGTCGATGATGTACGGATATAGTCGCATTTAGCCATGATGTTCCGCTTGATGTATGAGAGTAGTTGAACTTGGCATGTCGCTTATCTTTCATGTATGAGTCTATGTATAATTATGTTGGAACTCGCTTTTATTCGATGTATTCCCTTCATTATTTCATTTTCTCTCGGGTTTCGCTGCTGGCTTTTCTCCACTTTATTTTTGATGTTGCTCATCTCGCTATGCTTGTCTTGGGAAAACCAACAATAGGATGACGCTGGCAGCAAGAGCGACGCCAGAGGATGTTCGTTGTCGCTCGCACGACGAAAGTGTGACACTCCCCGAGTCAGATAACCCACCACCGCCAAATCCGCCTCCACCGAAAGCAAATTTGCGATGTTTGAGGAAAGGAGGAATAATGATCTGATTGAAATATTAAGGAGTGTGCAAGCTATGGTTGCGCAGAATGGAAATCAGAACGGTCATCACTCCAAGCTGTCGATTTTCAAAGAATGAAGCCCTGTCTTGGCCAAAGTTATTGATCCTTGATGCGCATTTAATCGTTTGCTAACCATTGAGAAGAAGCTTCAGATTGCTCATATCAAGAAGATGACAAAGTCCCATTTGCAACTCATTATCTTGAAGGCGCTGCCACCATATGGTGGGAAAATGCAAAGCTATGTGGCTCGCCGATAAAGAAATCACCGGAAAAATTCAAGGATCAATTCGAAATATCATATTCCTACTGAATTATGAAGGTCAAGCAGCGTGAATTTCTCGCCTCCAAGGAAATCAGTCTGTGGAGTGAATATTTGCAAAAGTTCAACCATTTGGCCAGCATTCTCTATGATGTGGCCATCAAGAAAGAAAGATTGACAGGTTTCTGGGGATTAAACCAACATCTCCGATGCACCTCAAGATGTTTGATTTCAGATTTCCAAACTCGTAAACAAGGCTCTCATTTATGAGAGGGAGCACAAGCCCATACATGACAATAGGCCTGCTAATAACAATCACAAGCGCAAGTTTGAGCTAAGAAAGGAAGTGCAGCCAGCAAATGCTCAGACTGCAGCATACTCAGTAGAGCACAAGCCCAATATGCAGCAGAATGTTAACAAAACCACTACACAAGTCAACAATGCCGTGACTAACCCGGTGCGAGAAGAGTGCCAACAACAATTCTTGTTTCAGCTGTGGGCAACTGGACATTATGCCGCATGCTGTCCCAAGAACGACAAGACAAATGCTCCATTCAGCCACAAGTCAACTTCATGGGGTCATACCCAATCCAAAGAAACATCACTGCACGTGACATCACCTCTCCGCAATGGGCTTCAAGAGAACCTGATGTCTACTACGCAACCTTACTTATTGACGTTGTTGGTCCTCCAAGTGCAGAGGTTTGTAGGACAGTACCAAATTTCCTCAAGTGGATGACCTAAGGTTTATCAATCCATGGAGGCGAGGATGAAGATGGTCTCTCTCAAGCAACCCTACAACCAAATAACAAAGAGTCTCTTGTGTCCCCAACACACCCAATACAATGGTAAATTGTATAGGTGCACTAGTTCGCTAAGAGATGGTGATACAAGTGCAATATGGATGGTAGATATAGGTTTTGTAATCTGAAATTATAAAACAGCAAGGTAACTAGTGATAAAAGTGAGCACAAAAGGTATTGCTATGCTAGGAAACAAGGCCTAGGGTTCATACTTTCACTAATGCAAGTTCTCTCAACAATAAAAACATAATTCGATCATATAACAAACAGCCCTAGCGGAGAACAAACGAAGAGATTATGGTAGGGTACGAAACCACCTCAAAGTTATTCTTTCCAATCAATCCGCTAGCTATTGCTATAAGTGTCACAAACAGCCCTAGAGTTCATACTAGAATAACACCTTAAGACACAAATCAACCAAAACCCTAATGTCACCTAGATACTCCAACGCCACCTCAAGTATCCTGTGGGTATGATTATATCGATATGCATCACACAATCTCAGATTCATCTATTCAACCTCAAAGAGTGCCCCAAAGTTTCTACCGGAGAATCAAGACGAAAACGCAGCCAACCCCCTATGCATAGGTTCATGGGAACCCGCAAGTTGATCACCAAAACATACATCAAGTGAATCACGGATATCCCATTGTCACCACAGACACGCACGCAAGACATACATCAAGTGTTCTCAAATCTTAAAGACTCAATCCGATAAGATAACTTCAAAGGAAAACTCAATCCATTACAAGAGAGTAGAGGGGAGAAGAAACATAAGATCCAACTATAATAGCAAAGCTCATGATACATCAAGATCATGCCAAGTCAAGAACACGAGAGAGAAAGATCAAACACATAGCTACGGGTACATACCCTCAGCCCCGAGGGTGAACTACCCCTCCTCGCCATGGAGAGCGCCGGATGATGAAGATGGCCACCGGTGAGGATTTCCTCCGGGGGTGCCGTAACAGGTCCCGATTGATTTTTGTGGCTACAGAGGCTTGCGGTATGGAACTCCCAATCTATTTTGTTCCTCAAGTTTTTAGGGTATATGGGAATATATAGGTGAAAGAAGCACGTCAGGAGCCACGAGGGGCCCCATAGGGTGGAGGGCGCCCGAGGGGTGGGCCCGCCTGCCTGCTCTCTCTGCTTTCTCGACGGCACTCCAAGTCTCCCTGTTGCTTTCATTCAAAAAATAATCTCTCCGTAAGGTTTCATTCTGCTTTACTCCATTTGATATTCTTTTCTTCAAAACACCAAACAAGGGAAAAACAGAACTGCACTGGCTCGGGTCAATAGGTTAGTCCCAAAAGTAATATAAAAGTGTGAAATAAATCCCATAAACATCCAAGATGGATAATATAATAGCATGGAACAATCAAAATTATAGATACGTTGGAGACGACAAGATCCCCAAGCTTAATTCCTGCTCGTCCTCGAGTAGGTAAATGATAAAACAGAATTTTGATGTGGAATTCTACTTGGCATAATTTCAATGTAATTTTATTAATTGTGGTATGAATATTTAGACCCAAAGATTCAAGACAAAAGTTTAATATTGACATAAAATAATAATACTTCAAGCATACAAACAAAGCAATTATGTCTTCTCAAAATAACATGGCCAAAGCAAGTTATCCTACAAAATCATATAGTCCTGCTATGCTCTATCTTCACCATAACAAAGTATTTAAATCATGCACAACCCCGATGACAATCCAAGCAATTGTTTCATACTTTGACATTCTCAAACTTTTTAAATCTTCACGCAATATATGAGCATGAGCCATGGACATAGCACTATAGGTGGAATAGAATGGTGGTTGTGGAGAAGACAAAAGGAGAAGATAGTCTCACATCAACTAGGCGATCAACGGGCTATGGAGATGCCCATCAATAGATATCAATGTGAGCGAGTAGGGATTTCCATGCAACGGATGCACTAGAGCTATAAGTATATGAAAGCTCACCAAAAGAAACTAAGTGGGTGTGCATCCAACTCGCTTGCTCACGAAGATCTAGGGCATTTTGAGGAAGCCCATCATTGGAATATACAAGCCAAGTTCTATAATGAAAAATTCCCACTAGTATATGAAAAGTGACAAAATGAGAGACTCTCTATCATGAAGATCATGGTGCTACTTTGAAGCACAAGTGTGGTAAGAGGATAGTAACATTGTCCCTCTCTCTTTTCTCTCATTTTTTATTTGGGCCTTTTCTTTTTTATGGCCTCTTTTTTTTTTTCCTTTTTCGTCCGAGTCTCATCCCGACTTGTGGGCTTAATCATAGTCTCCATCATCCTTTCCTCACCGACAATGCTCTAATAATGATGATCATCACACTTTTATTTACTTACAACTCAAGAATTACAACTCGATACTTAGAACAAATATGACTCTATATGAATGCCTCTGGCGGTGTACCAGGATGTGCAACGATTCATGAGTGACATGTATGAGCCACAAATACGATGTCAACTACATGATCATGCAAAGCAATATGACAATGATGGAGCGTGTCATAATAAACGGAATGGTGGAAAGTTGCATGGCAATATATCTCGGAATGGCAATGAAAATGCCATGATAGGTAGGTATGGTGGCTGTTTTGAGGAAGGTATATGGTGGTGTATGATACCGCTAAAAGTGCACGGTATTAGAGAGGCTAGCAATGGTGGAAGGAAGAAAAGTGCGATAATCCATGGACTCAACATTAGTCATAAAGAACTCATATACTTATTGCAAAAATCTACAAGTTATCAAAGCAAAGTATTACGCGATGCTCCTAGGGGGATAGATTGGTATGAAAAGACCATCGTCAGTCTCCCGACCGCCACTCATAAGGAAGACAATCAATAAATAAATTATGCTCCGACTTCATCACATAACGTTCACCATACGTGCATGCTACAGAATCACAAACTTTAACACAAGTATCTCTAATTCACAATTACTCACTAGCACGACTCTAATATTACCATCCTCATGTCTCAAAACAATCATCAAGTATCAAACTTCATAGTATTCAACACACTCATAAGAAAGTTTTTACAAATCTTGAATACCAAGCATATTAGGATTTAAGCAAATTACCATGCTATTTAAGACTCTCAAAATAATCAAGTGAAGCATGAGAGATCAATAGTTTCTATAAAACAAATCCACCACCGCGTTTCTAAAAGATATAAGTGAAGTACTAGAGCAAAACTATATAACTCAAAAGATATAAGTGAAGCACACTTAGTAAATGACAAACTACTCCAAAAGATATAAGTGAAGATCAATGAGTAGTCGATAATTGTGCAACTATGTGAAGACTCTCTAACATTTAATAATTTCAGATCTTAGTATTTTATTCAAACAGAAAGCAAAACTAAAGAAAATAAAATGACGCCCAAGCAAAATACATATCATGTGGTGAATAAAATATAGCTCCAAGTAAAGTTACCGATGAACAAGACGAAAGAGGGTGTCGGTAGACAAAAAGAGGGGTACACTTTTGTACCCCTATAACTGCAGCACGGGCAGTCCGGAGCCGGGCACCACCAAGACCGAAAGCAAGGCAAGGGAGGTGAGCCAAGGTAAGGTCAAGCTCAAAGGAGCAGAATGACGCCAAGACCAAGACCACAAAGAGCAAGGGGATTTAGGACTTCGGCAAGATCCTTGCCGGGAGGCGGTTTTAGCAAACCCGCAAGACCCTTGCAGTGGAAGCTCAGCCACACACCAACTGGAGCGAATCACCCTTGAGTCCACTACCCCCATGGGGCAAGGATTCGAGACATCCCCTGGTGGCATGCAGATTTTTGTGAAGACATTCAAGATCAGACACACACTATAGAAGATGACGACCCTTGGCGGATCCCGCCAAGGAGGACTATAAGGCCCCGACAAGAGCCTTGCCGGGATGACAAGAAGCGCCACGGCAGGACCTTGCCAGGCCCCCTGAAGACCTTGCCGGGCTACGGCGAGGCCCTTGCCAAGAACACCCATAGGGCCACCATCGTGCCCATGCCAATCAAACCTCCACCACTGTTCGCGATGCAGCTGCCGACCCGACCGGTTGGGCAGGCACTGCGGGCGGCAAGCGGATCTTCATGGAGACTCCACCATCGCCGCCACCTCACCGCTGCCCGCCGCCACATGGCACCACGGGCATCGCTGGCCAGGCGCATGGTCGACATCGAAGGGAGCGGCGACGGACGAGACAAGGCTCTCCCCGTCCCCGATAAAGCAAGGACACCTAAGCAAGATGCATCAAAGGCGCTTTGTCATGTAATGCGAGGGATAAACTCAGATCACAGCATCTTTTCCACCTCATGTGTGCCACTGTGGCAACCCTTTCCCATAAAAGGAGGCCCAAGGCGCTGCCAGGAGGAGGATTCGCTTTTGGAGCTCCTCACGCCATATTACTAGTTCAAGAACACAGATAAACAAACCACCAAAGCAGGAGTAGGGTTTACGATCCTCGCGGCCTGAACCTCGATAAGGAAACCATGTGATATCTGCTTGATCCACTCTTCTCACGACCCCCGCTTCCATGATCGTAGTAGGGATTCTTGTGATCCCATAGGTGTCGCTCCCACCGACATATTTGGCGCGCTGTAGGGGACGCAGCCAGAGAATCGGCTTTAGTAGTTAGTCCCGCACTCCTTCATCTTCGTGACCCTTTGAAGAAGAAAGGAGGCTAGAAGATCGACACTGAGCGATCGCAAATGTAAGCTTGTTGCACCGAACCCTTATTTGTGCTATCCTTCTTATTTGAGGTTATTCTCTCAAGATGTCACGCTTTGTATGAGAAACCTGCACGCCAGGCTCTCCCACGATCGGCAACGCCTTTGCCCTGTTTCGAGTCCGCCAACAGCTCAAGCTGCCGCGCCGAGAATGGCAGAGTAACCTTCCATCAACAACGCCTCGATTCGACTCGAAGTCAAGCTCGACAGTTCGAGCGCCGCTGCTCGAACGGAAAGGTGGCTCGTCCGCAGCACGCAGACTGCAGGTGCTCGGGATCCGCCCCAAAACGCCGCTTAGGGCTTCCGCCGCAAGCCTACCCGACGACGTGGGGGCACGATACAAAGAGGAATTGAACGGAGAAATAACATGCATGAAAACTAAGAGTACTTCAAAGTTATATTACATCACGCCATAGCTGCGGTTCTAACTAAAGATAAAATTTGTCTTGGTCGGGAACCCAGAAGCGGCGAAGAAGAACGGATGCCTAATCCCGCCGCTGGCCTTCCACCCTCTTGATTTCGCTGATGCAGCCGGTGATGGGCTTGATGCGCCTTGAGCACCGTGGAGGTCAACACCATCCGCAGCTCTTCATCGCGCCGCAAGTCAAGGTCGGGATTCCAGGCGCCATCTGGTGAGGACCTTGGTCACGACCTCCGCAAGTCGTTGGCCTCCTGGCCAGCGTGGGTGGCCCTATTGGAGTGAAGATAGGCCAAGGCCCGAGGACGCCTCAAGAACTGGGTCAGCTTTATGTTGACGGTCCCGGCAAGGCCGGGGCGACTCACGCTTGGCATCCCCATGGTGGCCAATTGCAGGTGACCCCGCCGCAACGACTCTCCGATGGCTGGATCCACCTGCTCACCCACCACATATTCCTCGTGGAGGCGGCCTCGCTTGCCCGCAGCTCCTTCTCCTCCTCGAGGCTCCCTGGTCAAGGTCTCCTCCCGAGCCCTGCTTCTCCGACAACATCTTCTCGAGATCCTCCAGCTTCAGCTTGAGGTCTCGATGGAGTTCTCACGCTGGCCGAGAGAGCCCTCCCCCCGATGATCGCTCCTGCGCCTACCAAGGCGTGGTTGAGCTTTCTTCTCACGGACAGCTTGAGGGCCTGCTCCTTCAGCTCGCCCCGCCTCCGCTTCCAGCTCCTTCACCTTGCCGGCATGGGCAGAGCTTGGGCATCGAAAGTGCCTTTGTGCCTCGCTCCAGCTCACGAGTCCGTCACAACGACAAGGGCCTCGAGCTCCTCATCCTGTCCTGGAGCATTGCGAGCAGCTTCGCTTCACGCCGCTGGAGAGGTCCTCTTCTGGGAATCCAAGGCGCTTGATGTTGGTTCCGGGCGGCCAGCCGCTGCAGCCAAGTTTGTCGCCTTTTCCGGCCTCTCGATGTCGGCCATTTTCATGGTGAGCTCCACATCGCGCCAATTCCTCCCGAAGGCCCTTCGCCTCGCGAGTCCGGTGGAACCAGTGTCTGCGCTCAGCGACGCTACGCTTTGAAGTCCACTCAAGGCTGTCCACTGCTTCCATCCTCGACTTGACCTTGTCCAGAGGGCACGGAGAGCACTTGAGCTCCGGAAATCAGCCCCATGGCGCTGAAGAGCTGCTCTCGAGAATCGCCGCCAACGCCCGCCCATCAACCACCTCAAGCCCGTGGCAGCAAGCACTCGCCAAAGGCTTCCTTCAAGGGCGCTTGGTTTGACGCCTCGAAGATGGACGAAAAAGATCGCCGCCACCTTCAGATATCTCGCCGGGACCGAGGTTGAGGAGGAGGAGGCTGGTCACCCACCACCTCTTCTCGGCGGAGGCCTTGCTGCCTCACCGGTAGGTCCACCGGGCGCGCCAGCAGAAGCTCGCTGCCACGCTTTGGCGGCCCCTCAGAGCGGCATCCTCGGCAGCACCTTGGCGGCTTGCCACAGGCGGCCTCATCAAGATCTTTGGCGCCTCCGGTGGCAATCCTGCTGGCCTCCGCAAGGCCTCCTCAAAGAATGTCTCCAACAACAAGATCCACGCCCTCCATGTCTCTGAAGGAGGGCCTGGGCAGCAATGGGAGCAATGAAGCCAAGAAAATAATAAGGGAAAACAGAGACGAAGGACAACAGCGACTCACCACTGCCAGCTGTGGAAGTGGTCCCTCTCCGCAAAGATTTGGCGCCGGTGGCAGTGGTCACCACGCCTGTTCCCTCTTCCTCCATGGTGTGGGCTCAGGCCTCGATGCCCTTGCACGGGACGCCCACGGGCGGGCGAGTCGATGGGGGTGGTGTTAGAGTAGCCTCCGTGGCTCCTCCCGCCGCCGCCTCCCTCCCCGCAAACCCGCAAGGTCAACATCATAGCATCAAGCGCCTACCACATGTCGAGTAAGAAGAGGGTGACGAACCTTACGCTTGGGGCTGCGCCGGGCTGCTGTCCGGGTTTCAAGACCACCACAGGTGCCTGAAGCGCCACTGGGATCGATCGTCACGAGGTCCTCGCCTCTTCACCTCCGGCCAACGCTCTCGCCTCCCTCGCAAAGCAAAATGGATCAAGACAGCGAATTCGATTCGGGAAATGGAAATGACAAGAAGGAATGGAGTACTTACTCTGCCATCCGCTCCTCCTCTTCCACTCAGCCATTTTCCTCTCCAGCCGAGAGGCCCGAGATCAAAAGGAGCTCCACATCATCATCTCGAGTCGACGCCGCCGGAGGAGGTGAAGAAGGCGGGGGTTTAGTGCGTGTCGGTGAGGAAGGGCTGTCGCCTTCTTCTTCTCAGCGCCCTTCATCAGCCCTTCATTGTCAGGGCCCTCGTAGGGCACCCGACCCTCCAGGTCAATTGAGGCTGTAGCCCGCTGGCCGGACCGACTCGGCTGAGCCATACCGCCGCAGACTCGCCTCTTCCCTGGTCTGGCGCCGAGCGCCGCCACGCCCTCCTCCGACGACGACTCACCACAAGGTTCTCGACAAGCGGAGCTCCAGCCGATGTTGCTGACCTCCTCGGGTGGCCGCCACGTGGTGAACATCCTCCTCCGCACTGCCGCCCTTGTCCTTCACGCCCCGCGCTGCCGCCTCCATGGAAAGTTGTGCCTCCTCGCCCTGGTGGCGATGTAGTCCAGCTCACCGGTGGTGTCCATGACAAGCCACCGCCGACGCCAAGATTGACGATACTTCGATCAAGGAGTCAAGAATTGTTGCACATCTGCGTCCGCTGCCCTTCCACTGACGGATGGTCAGGCGGCTGCAGTCCGCATCATAGCAATGATCTCGATCGCGGAGTTCTGCACAACGGGACCACCCTCGCCGGCAACTTGAAGAACGGCCCTCGACGGCTATGCCGACTTTGCGGCAGCCTCGGCGCCTTGCCGGGTCCGTCGACTCGCCATTGCCGCACCCACATCAAGTCGAAAAGCCGCAGAAGTGGGCATGCGACATCACCATGAAGTTGTGGTCGGTGCCATGGCGGAGCCGCATAATGTCAATCGGTTCGTAAAAGCCAGGCTGGCCTCACCTTATTATGCAACGGGCGATCCGCGCATGAACGAAGTCCGCCCGATCATCTCCGTGGTGAGCCCAGCCCGGTCAGCCGGAGGATCCCGGTGGTGGCGACAAAGAAGCCTCCGTCGGCAGCATCGATATCACTCTGTTGGGGAACATAGTAATTTCAAAAATTCCTACGCATTAACGCAAGATCATGGTGATGGCATAGCAACGAGAGGGAGAGTATTGTCCACGCACTCGTGAGACCGTAAGCGGAAGCGCTATGACAACGCTGTTGATGTAGTCGCACGCCTTCACGATCCGACCGATCCAAGCACCGAACGACGGCACCTCCGAAGTTCAGCACACGCTCAGCTCGATGACGATCCCCGACTCGATCCAGCAAAGTGTCGGGATGAGTTCCACAAGACGACGGCGCAGTGACGATGATGATGCTTTCATCGACGCAGGCTTCGCTTAAACTCCGCGACGATATGACCGAGGTGGAATATGGTGGAGGGGGCACCACACACGCTAAGGAACGATCCGAGATCAACTTGTGTTGTTGTGCCTAGAGGTGCCCCCTGCCACCGTGAGCATAAAGGAGCAAGGGGAGGCGGCCGCCTAGGAGGGGGCGCGCCTAGAGGGTCCTACTCCCACCGGAATAGGACTCCTCCTTCCTTGTTGGAGTAGGAGAAGGGGAAAGAGGGGAGAGGGAGAAGGAAAAGGGGCTGCGCCTTGTCCAAATCGGACCAGAGGGGGCGCGAGGCCTCCTTCCTTTGGCCTCTCTCCTCTATTCCCGTATGGCCCAATAAGGCCCATATACTCCCGGCGAAATTCCCGTAACTCTCTGCAATTCAAAAATACCCAATCACTCGAACCTTTCCAACTCCAATATAGTCGCCCAATATATCGATCTTTACGCCTCGACCATTTCGAGACTCCTCGTCATGTCCCCGATCTCATCCGGACTCAACTTCTTCGTACATCAAAACTCATAAACTCATAATATAACCGCATCGAAACCTTGTTGCAAGGATTCTACGGTTCGAGAACTATGTAGACATGACCTAGAACTATTCTTGGTCAATAACCAATAGCGGAACCTGATGCCCATATTGGTCCTACATATTCTACTTAAGATCTTTATCGGTCAAACCGCATAACAACATACTTTGTTCCTTTGTCATCGGTATAGTTACTTGCCCGAGATTCGATCGCTGTCGGATCCAATACCTAGTTCAATCTCAGCATCGCAAGTCTCTTTACTGCTATGTAATGCATCATCCCGCAACTAACTCATTAGTCACATTGCTTGCAAGGCT
>JAHIAM010009809.1:0-12311 GCA_021605205.1 Aegilops longissima | reverse complement strand
CCAGGAGGTGCCGCCCCATGGGGAGTCCGATAGGACAAGGAGGGGGGGCGCCCCTTCCCTCTCCCTCCCTCTCTTTCCTTCCCCTTCCTCCTTCCTAGTTGGATTAGGAAAGGGAGTCCCATCCCACCAGGAGGAGGACTCCCTCCCTTGGCGCCCCTAGGCCGGCCGGCCTCCCCTTGCTCCTTTATATACAAGGGGGGCACCCAGAACACACAAGTTGATCCTTGAGATCGCTCTCAGCCTGCGGTGCCCCTCCACCATATTCCACCTGGTCATATCGAGGTGTTGGCTAAGCCCTCGGCCGGTAGAACATCAAGATCGCCACCACGCCTCAGGCCGACGGAACTCTCTCCCCGAGCTTTGCGGATCGGAGCTCGAGGAGCGCCACCGAGCTGTACGGTGTCAAGAATCGAGGCGCCGGAGTAACGGCGCTGGATCGTTGGATCGCGAGGAGAACGACGACTACTTCCTCTACGCCGGATCGCTCTTTGGTCTACGAGGGTACGAGACAACACTCTCCCCTCTCGCTATGCATCACCATGATTCGGGCGAGGAAATTTTTGAAATTACTACGCCCCAACAAAGGGCATCCGAGCCGGATTTTATGGTTTGATGTTTTGCACGAGTAGAACACAAGTGAGTTGTGGGCGATAAGTCATACCGCCACCAAAGATGTCATACTTTGGTTCAGCGGTATTGTGAGATGAAGCGCCCGACCGACATTACGCCAGACGCTTACGCGAGACTGGTTTCACTGCTAAGCACTCGTGCTTAAAGGTGGCTGGGTGTCCTGCTCTCTCACTTTAGTTGAACCAGATGCTACGCCGGTCCTTGAGAAGGTTAAATGGAGTCTATTTGACAAGTATCGCTGTGGTCTTGATGCGGGTGAGATTGGTTCTGCTTAAGCCCGTAGCAGCCACGTAAAATTTGCAACAACAAAGTAGAGGACGCCTAACTTGTTTTTGCAGGGCATGTTGTGATGTGATATGGTCAAGACGTGATGCTATATTTTATTGTATGAGATGATCATGTTTTGTAACCGGTTATCGGCAATCGGTGGAGCCATATGGTTGTCGCTTATTGTATGAAATGCAAACGCCTGTAATTGCTTTTACTTTATCACTAAGTTGTAGCGATAGTCGAGAAGCAATAGATGGCGATAACGACAACGATGCTACGATGGAGATCAAGGTGTCCCGGTGACGATGGTGATCACGACGGTTCGAGATGGAGATCACAAGCACAAGATGATGATGGCCATATCATATCACTTATATTGATTGCATGTGATGTTTATCCTTTATGCATCTTATTTTGCTTTGATTGACGGTAGCATTTTAAGATGATCTCACTAAAATTATCAAGTAGTGTTCTCCCAGTATGCACCGCTGCAAAGTTCGTCGTGCGAGACACCACGTGATGATCGGGTGTGATAAGCTCACGTCCATCTACAACGGGTGCAAGCAGTTTTGACACGCAGAATACTCAGTTATACTTGACGAGCCTAGCATATGCAGATATGGCCTCAACACGGAGACCGAAAGGTCGAGCGTGAATCATATAGTAGATATGATCAACATAAGATGTTCACCATTGAAAACTACTCCATCTCACGTGATGATCGGTTATGGTTTAGTTGATTTGGATCACGGATCACTTAGATGACTAGAGAGATGTCTCTAAGTGGGAGTTCTTAAGAATATGATTAATTGAACTTAAATTTATCATGAACTTAGTAACCGATAGTATCTTGCTTGTCTATGTTTGTTTATAGATAGATGGCTCGTGTTTGTTCCGTTGAATTTTAATGCCCCTTGAGAAAGCAAAGTTGAAAGATGATGGTAGCAATTACACGGACGGGTCCTAACCCGAGGATTACCTCATTGTCATAAGAGTTACGCCCGGATGCACCGCTAGGTGCCAGGCCCGCCCGGATGTAACCGACGACGTAAGAACGCCCCGCAAGCAAAGTGATGACTACTTATAGTTCAGGTGCCATGCTTTACGGCTTAGAACCGGTCTTCAACGACGTTTGAACGCCATGGAGCATATGAGATGTTCCAGGGTTGAAGTTGTATTTCAAGTAATGGGAGAGATATGAAGTTCCAATAAGTTCTATAGCTGCAAGATGGAAGAGAATGGGTCCCGGAGCACATACGTAATGTCCGGGTATTACAATCACTTGACTCAACTGGAGTTAATCTTCCGATGATTGTGTCATTGATGAATTCTTCAATCACCGCCACCAAGCTACAAAGGCTTCGGATGAACTATAATATGCAAGGGTTAGTAAAGACTATGCCGAGCTCCGCAATGCTAAAGGCATGAGGTAGAAATCAAGAAGGAGCATCAAGTGTTGATGGTCAATAAGACCACTAGTTTCAAGAAGAAAGGCAAAGGGAAGAAGAAGGAATTCAAAAGAACAGCAAACAAGTTGTCTCAGAGAAGAAACCCAAGTCTGACCTAAACCTGAAACTGAGTGCTTCACCGCAAGGACGGTCACCGGAAGGAACTGCCCCAAGTATTTGGCGGATAAGAAGGATGGCAAGGTGAACAAAGGTATATGTGATATACATGTTATTGATTGTACCTTACTAGAGCTCGAGAGCACTGGTATTTGATACTGGTTCTGTTAATATTTGCAACTCAAACAGGGACTACGGATTGCTTAACACCGCAAAGGACGAGGTGACGAGGCTGGGAAATGGTTCCAAAGGATGTAATCCGTCGGCACGCTACCTCTACATCTACCTTCGGATTAGTTTTAGACCTAAATAATTGTTATTTGGGCAGGCTGAGCATGAACATTATATCGGATCTTGTTTGATGCAGACGGTTATTCATTTAAATCGAGAATAATGGTTGTTCTATTTATATGAATAATATCTTTTGGTCATGCACCCTTGAAGAGTGGTCTATTTTAATGAATTATAGTAGTGATAACATATTCATAATGTTGAAACCAAAAAATGCAGAGTTGATAATGATAGTGCAACTTATTTGTGGCACGCCGCTTAGGTCATATCGGTATAAAGCGCATGAAGAAACTCCATATCGATGGACTTTTGGAGTCACTTGATTATGAATCACTTGGCACTTATGTAACCGTGCCTCATGGGCAAGATGACTAAAACCCCGCTTCTCCGGACTATGGAGAGAGCAACAGATTTGTTGGAAATCATACATACGTATGTATGTGGTCCGATGAATGTTGAGGCTCGTATGGATATCGTTATTTTCTCACCTTACAGATGATTTAAGCAGATATGGGTATATCTACTTAATGAAACATAAGTCTAAACATTTGAAAAGTTCAAAGAATTTCAGAGTGAAGTTGAAAATCATCGTAATAAGAAAATAAAGTTTCTACAATCTGATCGTGGAGGAGGATATTTGAGTTACGAGTTTGGTCTACATTTGAAACAATGCGAATAGTTTCACAACTCACGCCACCCGAACACCACAGCGCAATGGTGTGTCCGAACGTCAGAATCGCACTTTACTAGATATGGTGCGATCTATGATGTCTCTTACAGATTTACCGCTATCGCTTTGGGGTTATGCTCTTGAGACGGCCGATTCACGCTGAATAGAACACCATCAAAACCGCTGAGACGACACCTTATGAACTATGGTTTAGCAAGAAACCAAAGTTGTCGCTTTCTAAAGTTTGGGGATGCGATGCTTATGTGAAAAGCTTCAACCTGATAAGCTCAAACCTAAATCGGAGAAATGTGTCTTCATAGGATACCCAAAGGAGACATGGGTACACCTTCTATCACAGATCCGAAGGCAAGACATTTGTTGTTAAGAATGGATCCTTTCTAGAGAAGGAGTTTTCTCGAAAGAAGTGAGTGGGAGGAAAGTAGAACTTGATGAGGTAATCTGTACTTCTCCCTTATTTGAAAATAGTTTATCACAGTAAACCGTTTCGACATCTACACCAAATAGTGAGGAAGTTGATGATGTTGATCATGAAACTTCAGATCAAGTTACTACAGTAACCTCGAGATCAACCAGAGTAAGATCCGCACCAGAGTGGTACGGTAATCCTGTTCTGGAAGTCATGCTACTAGATCATGATGAACCTACTAACTATGAAGAAGCGATGGTGAGCCCAGATTCCGCAAAATGGCTTGAGGCCATGAAATCTGAGATGGGATCCATGTATGAAAACAAAGTGTGGACTTTGGTTGACTTGCCCGAGGGTCGGCAAGCAATAGAAAACAAGTGGATCTTCAAGAAGAAGACCGACGCGACGGTAATATTATCGTTTATAAAGCTCGACTTGTCGCAGGGTTTTCGACAAGTTCAAGGGATTGACTACGATGAGACCTTTCTCACCCAGTAGCGATGCTTAAGTCTGTCCGAATCATGTTAGCAATTGCCGATTTTATGATTATGAAATTTGGCAAATGGATGTAAAGACTGCATTCCTGAATGGATTTCTGGAAGAAGAGTTGTATATGATGCAACCGAAGGTTTTATCGATCCAAAGGAGCTAACAAAGTGTGCAAGCTCCAAGCGATCCATTTATGGACCGTGCAAGCATCTCGAGTTAGAATAAACGCTTGATAGTGTGATCAAAGATTTGGGTTTATATGACTTTTGAGAAGCCTCGTATTTACAAGAAAGTGAGTGGAGCTCAGAGCATTTCGATATTATATGTAGATGACATATTACTAATCGGAAATGATATAGAATTTCGGATAGCATAAAGGGATACTTGAATAAGAGTTTTTCGATGAAGGACCTCGTGAAGCTGCTTACATATTGGGCATCAAAATCTATAGAGATAGATCAAGACGCTTAATTGACTTTCACAAAGCACATACCTTGACAAAATTTTGAAGAAGTTCAAAATGGATCAAGCAAAGAAAGGGTTCTTGCTCGTGTTACAAGGTGTGAAGTTGAGTAAGACTCAATGCCCACCACCGCAGAAGATAGAGAAAAATGAAAGATGTTCCTATGCCTCAGCCATAGGCTCTATCATGTATGCAATGCGTACGTGTACCTGCATGTGTGCCTTGCTATAAGCTTAGCAGGAGGTACCAAAGTAATCCAGAGTGGATCATCGACAGCGGTCAAGAACATCCCGAAATACCGAAAAGGACTAAGGATATGTTTTCGATATGGAGGTGACAAAGAGCTCATCGTAAACGGTTACGTTGATGCAAGTTTGACACCGATCCCGACGATTCTAAATCGCAAACCGGATACGATTTACACTAAACGGAGGAGCTGCGCTTGGTGCAGTTCTAAACAAAGCGTCAGAGGGATCTACATGTGAAGCGGAATACATAGCAGCTTCGAAGCAGCTAATGAAGGAGTCCGGATGAAGGAGTTCATATCCCATCTAGGTGTCATACCTAGTGCATCGGGTCCAATGAAAATCTTTGTGACAATATCGAGCAATTGCTTTAGCAAAGGAATCCAGATTTCACAAGAGAACCAAACACATCAAGAGACGCCTCAATTCCATCCGGACTTAGTCCGTGGGAGACATAGAGATTTGTAAGATACATACGGATCTGAATGTAGGCATCTGCTGACTAAGCCTCTTCCACGAGCAAAACATGATCAGCACCAAGACTCCATGGGTGTTACAATCATTACTATGTAATCTAGATTATTGACTCTAGTGCAAGTGGGAGATCAAGGAAATATGCCCTAGAGGCAATAATAAAGTTATTATTTATTTCCTTATTTCATGATAAATGTTTATTATTCATGCTAGAATTGTATTAACCGGAAACATAATACATGTGTGAATACATAGACAAACAGAGTGTCACTAGTATGCCTCTATTAGACTAGCTTGTTAATCAAAGATGGTTAAGTTTCCTAACCATAGACAAAGGAGTTGTCATTTGATTAACAAGGTCACATCATTAGTTGAATGATCTGATTGACATGACCCATTCCATTAGCTTAGCATCCCATCGCTTAGTATGTTGCTATTGCTTTTATCCATGACTTATACATGTTCCTATGACTATGAGATTATGCAACTCCTGCTACCGGAGGAACACTTTGGTACTACCAAACGCCACAACGAATCGGGTGATTATAAAGGAGTACTACAGGTGTCTCCAAAGGCGATGTTGGGTTGGCGATTTCGAGATTAGGATTTGTCACTCCGATTGTCGGAGAGGTATCTCGGCCCTCTCGTAATGCACATCACTAAGCCTTGCAAGCATTACAACTAATGAGTTAGCTGTGAGATGATGTATTACGGAACGAGTAAAGAGACTTGCCAAGAACGAGATTGAACTAGGTATTGATACCGACGATCGAATCTCGCAAGTAACATACCGATGACAAAGGAACAACGATGTTGTTATGCGGTCCGACCGATAAAGATCTTCGAGAATATGTAGGAGCCAATATGGGCATCCAGGTCCCGCTATTGGTTATTGACCGAGACGGTCTCGCCATGTCTACATTGTTCTCGAACCGTAGGGTCCGCACGCTTAAGGTTTCAAGGACGGTTATATTATGAGTTTATGTATTTTGATGTACCAAGGAGTCCGGAGTCCCGGATGTGATCACGACATGACGAGGAGTCTCAAATGGTCGAGACATAAAGATTGATATATTGACGGCATATTCGACACCGAAAGGTTCCGAAGTTTCGGAGAAACCGAGTGCCGGAGGGTTACCGAACCCCCGGGAAGTAATGGTCCTTATTGGGCCAAGAGGGAGAGAGAGGGCTGCACCAGAGGTGGCGCCCCCCATGGGGAGTCCGAATAGGACAGGAAGGGGGCGCGCCCCCTTCCCTCTCCCTCTCCCTCTCTTCCTTCCCTTCCTCCTTCCTAGTTGGATTAGGAAAGGGAGTCCACTCCCACTAGGAGGAGGACTCCCTCCCTTGGCGCCGCCTTCCCAGGCCGGGCCGCCCTCCCCTGCTCCTTTATACACAAAGGGGGGCACCAGAACACACAAGTTGATCCTGAGATCGCTCTTAGCCGCAGCGGTGCCCCTCCACCATATTCCACCTCGGTCATATCAGAAGGTGCTTAGCGGCCCCGCGCCGGTAGAACATCAAGATCGCCAACGCCGTCAGGCCGACGGAACTCTCTCCCGAGCTTTGCCGGATCGGAGCCCGAGGAGCGCCACCGAGCTGTACGTGTGTCAAGAACTCGAGGCGCCGGAGTAACGGCGCTGGATCGTTGATCGCGAGGAGAACGCATTTACTACTTCCTCTACGCCAGATCGCTCGCTTGGTCTACGAGGGTACGCACAACACCGGATACAATCTTTCCATATTCGTAATCTGACTCTTGCCATTTCGGCTATGTGATTTTTATTTCCTCCGTGGTTGGGTTTTGCTTTTGTTGTTGTTTTGCTTTTGTTTGTCATATTCATCATTGCATCATTTGCATTTTGTTCTTGTCATGCATTTCATCTCATCGCATCATGCCTTGCATCTGCATGTTTTCTTAAAACTCGTAGTCGCTTGTAGTTGCTGCTTTCTTTGTCTTCGCTTCTAATTGTCGCATCATTGTCCTTGTCGACCTTTCTCGCACTCAATTGGACCCCTCTTTCTCTCTTTCTCCGAGACCAACAAAACCCCTTGCCTCTTTGCTTTGCTGGTCATTCCCGAGACCAACCGTAAGTTTCCCCTCTGTCCATGCCACCGACCTCTCTTTCAGGCGTCCTAAACTGCCCTAACCCGACCAAGCCACTGATGGGTTTAGATCATCCAAACGCCTACAAACGCCTCTGTTTTCTCTTTGACTCCCCTAACCTGTTTGTTTTCGACTGCTCGATTCTAACCGGAGGGTCCGCTTTTGCCCCTAACCACCACCTAGTATAAATAGCAAAGGCAATCATCGACAAATCCCTAATTTCTAGGGATCCTCCTCCCGCCAGCCTCTGGTTCCCCTGGATCTTGCTCGATCCACCCAAATCGCAGCCATCTCCTCCTCGCTTTCACTCGAGCCAGTCCCCCGCCGATCCAGCCTCCCTCCTCGATTTCAGCCACCGTCGATCCATCCGCAACCGGAAGCCTCCACTTGCCCCAATCCAAATCCACCGATCTCTGCAGCGCCTCCTCTTGCCCGAAAGGCTTGCCTCCCGTCTCTGTCTCAGCCTCCTCGCTCACACCGCCCCCCTCTTTGCTCTGCTCGAGCTGAAGCTCACGCCGCCAGCCGACAACAACAAGAACATCATCAGAGCCTCGCTTCCTTCTCTCCTCCTCCTGGCGCTCGTCCGCTTCTGCCAAGAGCTAACCGAATCAACGGAACGCTGACGCTGTCTGGCTTCCTTCGCTGGGCGAACGCGACGCTGAGCTCGCAGTCGCGCTTCCCTGCCGCTTTCGCTTTCTTTTCCCCTTCCATCTCACCCTCTCTCTAATTCTCCGCTCTTCTTTCTTTTTTGCCGCAGGGAGCCCGCTGACGCCAAGTTCGCTGCCGCTAAACCTTGCTCGCTGGATCCGCTACCATCGTCAGAATTTGCCTGCCGAGCCCGGACCTTTCCCTGTCTCATTGCCGCTGCTTCTCGCCAGATCCGTGGATCTCGCCCGCCGCTCGTAGGGCCCCATCTCGCCGCCTCCTTCCTTGCGCCACGACGCCAAGTCCATCGCGCCCAGCCGCCTGGTGCTTGGACCCTGCCTTCCTCTGTTCTTCAAGAACGAGCAGCAGCCAGTTTGATCAGGCTCGCGGCTGCCAAGATTGATCATGGGCCTCGATCCGAGCAGCCACTGTGGAGCAAGGTGGCCCAAATTGCCTGGCTGCCCAAGAATTGCCCGCCCAGCCTCCACTAAACTGGCTTGGTTTGGTGAGGCCCCATTCCTTTTTTTTTCTTTCATGGGCCTGCTCCAGCAGTTTTGGGCCTGTATCATGTTTTTTTTCCAGATCATCGATTTAGCTATTTATCCAGTGATTTAACAGATTTGTGTAAAAACCTCCTAGTTCATGCATTTAATTACTCACAAACCATGCATCATATGTAAAAACTTTATATATGTAAATTGCTCAGAATGTGTGTAGATTTAATATGCCACTTTCATCCCATGTTAAAATGTTTAACTTGCTGTTTATTTAAATTTGCTTATATGCCATGTTAAAATGATTTATTTCATAACTAAATAACTCTGAATTAAATGTTCTTTATATGTAAATGGGGTAGAAAATGCCTAGTTTAACATGGTCCACTTTATTTTGCTGTTTAACAACATTAAATTGTGTTTAGGGCAGATCAGTACCGTATCTAAATATTGCTCATGAGGATTTTCCGAATTGTTGTTTTATTTCCGCCTCATTTAAACTTGCCTAAATAGTTAGTTTAAACATGCTCCACCTCTTGCCATGTTTAACAACATTTAATATTGTTGAGTACCTAAACGAGATCAAACTAAATATGTCACTGGTAGGTGTCAATATGCAACTGCTGTATATTGAGCTCCACTTAATTTGTAGTATTGTTTGTTGCATATTGCCATGCCATGCCTCATTAAACCGGACATGCATCATACTTGATTGTGCATCATGCCATGTTTATGCTTGTGCATTTATCATGTTGTTTGTTTTCCGTGTTGCTTCTGTTCCGTAATGTTGCATTGTGAGGATTCGCTCGACTACTTCCGCTCGCTTCTTCATGGACTCGCTTTTCTTCCTAGCGGGATTTCAGCAAGATGACCGCTACTCGATCTCACTACTATCATTGCTAGTTGCTTCGTTTATCGCTATGCTGCGCTACTATCACTTGCTGCCAAGCCTCCCAAATTGCCATGAACCTCTAACCTGTTGCACCCTTCCTAGCAAACCGTTGTTTGGCTATGTTACCGCTTTGCTCAGCCCCTCTTATAGCGTTGTTAGTTGCAGAAGATGAAGTTTGTTCCTTGTTGAACATGGAGATGTTGTTCCTTGTTGAACATGTTTACTTGTTGGGATATCACAATATATCTTATTTAATTAATGCATCTATATACTTGGTAAAGGGTGGAAGGCTCGGCTTATGCCCGGTGTTTTGTTCCACTTGCCGCCTTAGTTTCCGCCATATCGGTGTTATGTTCGGATTTTGCGGCCCTAACGCCTGGTTGATTTATGGGACCCCTGACAGTTCGCTTTGAATAAGACTTTTCCAAGAAGGCCCAACCTTGGTTTTACCATTTGCCTCACCACCACTATACCTTTCCTTGGGTCGGCCAACCCAAGGGTCATCTTTATTTAGCCCCCGACCAGTGTTTTCTGCGTCCCGAACCGAGTAGATCAAGGGCCCCTCGTGGCAACTCGAGGTTTGGTTTTACTGTGAGGATGTCTCATCCGTGTTGCCTCGAGAACGAGATATGTGCAGCTCCTATCGGGATTGTTTCACGATCGGGCGGCTTTTGCTGGACTTGTTTTATTGCTGTGAATGTCTTGTAGCCGGATTCCGAGACCGATCGGTCTTCCGGGAGAAGGAATATCCTTCGTTGATCGCGAGAGCTTATCATGGCTTGTTGGGACACCCGCAGGGTTTGAACTTTCAAAGCCGTGTCTGCTGTTATGTGGCGTGATGGAATTTGTTAATGTCCGTTGTAGAAACCCAAGTTGATTTAATTAAAATACACCAACCGTGGTGCGTAACCGTGAGTGTCTCTTTCGGGTTGTTCGAGAGGAGAACACGGTTTGGGTTATGTCCGACGAAGTAGGAGTTCGTGATCACTTCTTGATCATTGCTAGTTGGCGACTGCCCTTTGTTTCTTCTCGCTTCTCATTTGCGTATGTTAGCCACCATATATGCTTAGTCGCTGCTGCAACCTCACCACTTTACCCCTTCCTTTCCCTTTACGCTTTGCTAGTCTTGATACCCATGGTAATGGGATTGCTGAGTCCTCGTGGCTCACAGATTACTACACCACCAGTTGCAGGTACAGGTTACGCGATGATCATGACGCGAGAGCGATGCTTGCTTGCGTTGAGTTCTTCTTCTGCTTCTTCGATCAGGATAGGTTCGGTCGGCAGCGGGATAGCAGGTGGATATTGTTTGAGTTTCGTTTATGTTTCATCCGTAGTCGGATGTTGATCTTGTATTTGATGTGATGTTGTATTCATGTGGCATTGTATGCCTTATGTATGTATCCCCACTATTATGTAATGTTGATGTAATGATATCCACCTTGCAAAGCGCTCTTCAAGATGCGCTTATCCTTGGTGGGACCTTCGAGTTCCTTTAGGATAGGGTCGCATCTTGGGCGTGAAAGTTGGTATCGAGCGACCTCAGTTACGGATGGTCTGACAGGTGCGTGGTCATGTTGTTCATGACGCTTGTGACCCGTCGTGGCACCCGACATGGCACATGTCGACTGGAAGCATGACGTTGTGCCAAGAGGAACGTTCGTGGCTACGAGGACGCGTTCCTCGAGTGGGGTGTATGTGATAGCCTGGCTTATTAGGGATGATAGACTACTCATATCAATAAGGAATTCCTTCTTTTCCGGAGCCCATTCGGACGAACTCCAAAGTTAAGCGTGCTCAGCTTGGAGTAGTGTCGGATGGGTGACCGACGAAGTTGCTCCGGTGCGATGAGTGAGGACAAAGTGCAGAAAAGACTAGTATTGATCTGGGGCCAGCTAGATCGCCAGAGTAACGACCACCGGCGGGTGTGTCCAGGCGTTAAAGTTGGTATCGAGCCTCGACCACCTTAGGAGCCCCTTGTTTGTTGGCCGTTGTTGAGTCTAGAAGAAAATTATTTTGAGTCTTAGGATTATATATATCGAGAGTAGGATTCTTTTTACTCCTCACTCCTACGCTCGGGTGAGGTCTCCGACGAGATGTTTTGTCTTTCCTCTCCTCAAATTTCACGAAATTTTTTAGGATCACGTGGTATCTTGGGATCGTTCGATGGTTTTGTGACGAGAACATTGTTCTTGGTGCCTCCGACATTTAGGGTTGTGGCGTGTCCGGAGTTGAGCTCCGAGGTGTTGTCGCACAATTTTATCGTTGCAGTTCGAATACGAGTTTTGCCGACATCGAAAATCTCTTTTGTGCGCTTGTTGGTGAGATAACCCGATAGCCGATCGTTGAAAAGGGAGTATTGCCATGACTCGATAACGGATGCTTTTCAAGGTCGAGGTACACGATTCCGAAGGTTTCTTGGTTATGTGTTGACGGATGGATACAATGATCTAGGTATTGTTAGTTTGGGTGATATATTTTGTGTCCACGTATCCCCAACACCATTGCATAACCAGAAAGTTTCGGAGTTTTATAGGTTGGAATTCTAGTAGCTTACGGGATATTCTTTCCCGAGGATGTATGATTTGAGATTGGGGTTCAACGTCAGTGGTCCGCCCATTCACGGTCGATTTACAGTGGTCGCAAAGAACC
>JAHIAM010009805.1:0-12494 GCA_021605205.1 Aegilops longissima | reverse complement strand
GTAACATACGCCATATTTTCTGCACCTGGCCCCGACGCGTACATGCTACGCGCGCTCTTACTACGACTAATCGCGCACGCCTACATCGACCACTATATATGTACATACACGTCACACTGAATGATAACGCCACGCACGCTCGACCGTGTGGGTCCCGACCGCCGCACTTCTCTGCGGCGAAGATGTAGCTGTGGGTCCCAACAGTGGGGGCGAACACGATGGCCCGTCCGTGGGTCCTCGTTGTCGTGGACGAATAATTATTTTGCACGAATAGGAGGCACTTCCTGCGCGCGGACCCACTGTCCGGCCTCCACGCATACCCACGACGATGGAAGCCGCCTGCCCACGCTGACCACGCCACGCCGAGAGCACCAGGGCGGTGGACGGCGGTGAGGCCTAGGAAGGGACGACACGGAGCGGGAAGACGCGCGTGGATGCCTGGCGAGAGAAGCACGAGGGTTCACCGGTTCGTGGCAGTGGAGGCTGCTGCCGCAGAATAACAGGGTGTGGGTGAGTAGAGGGATGGCCCGCCAGCGTGGAAGTAGTAGGGCGGTGAGGCTCGCCAAGATCGCAGCCGGCCACGGGAGGCGGAGCACGAGGCACGACCGCGCTGGTTTGGGCGGCGGAGCAAGAAGACCAGAGGTTGAAGAAGCACTACGGCCGCTGGATGGACATTGTACGGCCACCGGAGCTAGAATCGCATATTGACTAAGTTGACAAAGCCCTCCGCCCCGCTAACTTAGTAGGCCCACAAGTCAGCCTCGCCACTATATCGGGTCCCCCAATGGGGAGTATTCATTTTTGTGCGTAATAAGGAGGCACTTCATGCGCAAGATATAGCTCGTGGGTCCGATGCCGCTAAAGAATATTTTTTGCGAAATACGAGGCCCTTCGGTGGGTCCCTCGGTTAGGTGGAGGAATCATTATTTTGCGCGAATAAGGAGGCATTTCATGCGGCGGTCAGGACCCACCGTCGCCTCTCCACGAAAGTCCACTTCAGATGCATGTCGGTCATGACCACGCTGACGGCCGCGCCGAGAGCACCAGGGATGGACGACGGCAAGGCCTAGGAAGGAAGGACACAGAGGCAAGGAAGACTGCCGGCTTGTTTCCCACGCGGAGGGGAGTACGATGCACGAGGGTTTATCGGTTCGCCGCCGTCACGGAGAATAACAGCAGGTGGGTGACTAGAGGATGGCTAGCCAGCTGGGAGTACGAGGGCGGAGGCTCGCGCAAGCAGAGCCGGCCATGGGAGGAGGGAGCAGCAGCTCCGCGGCCACTGCTTGAGCGGCCGAGGTGAAGAGCAGAGATTGAAGAAGCTCGACGGCCGTTGGATGGCCATCCAACACACCGCCAGAGTCAACCCTTTTTAGGAAAGCCTCAAACGTGGAAAACATCATACAACCCATCTGCCATTATTTCTAATAATTTACAGCCCATTTGCTAATTATTAATGTTTTTTGGAGCCCATATTCTTTTGTTAGCATTACAACCCATATTGTGGCCACGTAAAAAATTATACTAAATTGCACATTTCAAGGCGTCCAACTGTTTTAATCCCAAATTTCAACTCACATTCTAACTGATTTTAAAAATAAATGTATATGAATATAAAATCCAACAAATTCTCCACGCATAAAAAATTAATGTAATTTAAAAATCTCAAATGAAAAAAAAGATATTTGAAACTAATTGCCGGTTTGATGTGTTTTAAAAATGTACAACCCATTTCTCATTACGATGGGCCATTTTCTGGCAGCAATGAAGCTCTCGCTTTCAAAGATTTGCAGCCCAATAGGCTCGATAAAGCGATTTTACTTGGTAAATCACAAAAACTGGCGTGGTCAGGACCCACGTCACCTCTCTCAGACAAGATTTTTCCGATGGAAGTCGGTCTGACCACATTGACCACGCCATGCCGAGAGCACCAAGGCGGTGGACGACGGCGAGGCCAGAAGGGGACGGCAGTAGCCGGGAAGACGCGGAAGGGATGCCCACGGAGAGGAGTACGAGGGTTCACCGTTCGGGCTGCGCGTGAGGCTACCCGCCGCAGATAACAGGGGTGGGTGAGTAGAGGGATACCCGGCCAGCTGGGAGTAGTAGGGTGAGGCCTCCGGCATCACCGTGCCATTTAGGGGCGGAGCACGCAGCACGACCGCGCCGCTTGGGTGGTCGGAGCAAGAAGACCAGAGGTTGAAGAAGCACTATGACCGCTGGATGGACATCATACATCACCGAGCTAGAATCATTCAAATTGACTAAGTTGACAAAGCCTCCATCCTCGCCAACTTAGTAGGCCCACAAGTCAGCCTCCCACCATGGCGGGTCCCAGCTAAAGGTGGGGAGTATTCATTTTCCGGCGTATAAGGAGGCACTTCCTGGGTCCGAAATGACGCCGGGGAACGTTTTTCGCGAACACGGTGGTCCATCCGTGGGTCCCAGCAGTCAGGGCAAATGTTTTTTCATTTAAATATGGTGGTCCGTCCGTGGGTCCCAGCAGGGGGAACTTTTTCCTGAAATATGTGACCCGTCCGGCGGTCCCTGTCAAAGAGGAATAATTATTTTATGCCGTAATAAGGAGGCATTCCTTGCGGGCTGCCGTGGACCCAGTTGTCACTTCTCCACGACAAGATTTTCCTGGATGGAAGTCGATTGCTGACTACACGACCATGCCGCATCGAGAGCACCATGGTGGTGGACGCAGGCGAGGCTTAGGAAGGGGACGACGCGAGCCCTGAAGATGCTGCGGATGCCCACGCCGGAGAGGAGTACGAGGGGTTCACCGTTCGGCAACGTGTGAGGCTGCCTGCCGCCGCGGAATCAGGGGGAGTGGGTGAGTGGAGGGATGGCCTCGCCAGCGGTGGAGTAGTATGGGACGGCGAGGCTCACAGACAACTGCCACGGGAGGCAGGAGCATGCACGACCGCGCCGCTGGGCGGTTGGGGCAAGAAGACCAGAGGTTGAAGAAGCACTACAGCCTTGGATGGACATCGCTGACCACGCCGAGAGCAATTCAGGCGGTGGACGACGGCGGCCTATGAAGGGAACAACACGGAGCCGGGAAGACACACATGCCTACGTGGTGGAGAGTACGAGGGTTGATCGGTTCGCCGTCACGGAAAATAACAGTGGAGGTGTGTGAGTAGAGGGATAGACAGCCAGGGATGCGGTGTATGATGGGGCCGTGGAGGCCTCCCGCAGCACCGCCGCCACGGAGGTGGGAGCAAAGCGTTCTGACGGGCGCTGGTTTGGGCGGTTAAAGGTGAAGATCAGAGAGATGAAGAAGACGATTGTCGTTAGATTGACATCTAACGGTCCGACGCTGGTAGAGTCGATTGTTGACTAAGTTTTTTTTTGAGAAACCTTGTACGCATGAACTTAGTAGGCCTACAAGTCAGCCTCCAAATCTGTGGGTAGACAACATAAAGCCCATTTGCTATTTTTTTATAATTTGCAGCCCATTTGCTAATTCTTAAGTAATTTATTACAAGCCCATTTTCTCGCCCAGGACCACGGTCAAAAAGTTCAACCTTATTTTGCATATTTCGTGGAGTCCGAACTGTTGTAATCTCAAATGATAAACATTTTTAAGAACTTATTGATTTGCCAAAAAATCGCTTTTGTTTGTAAGCAAATAAGACGTGGGACAATTGAGTTGGTTTAAGGGAAAACCAGTGGTAAAAAATCAGCTACTGGTGGGAAAAACAACAAAAATAAGGATGTAAATATGAAAAGGGAATTATGTGTTTTCAATATAATGATATGTGTATATGAACTAGTAAAACTATAGGTAGAGATTAGAAAACGGATGTAGGACATGCGTTTCAAGAGGAAAATAGAACTGGGCTGTGTGTTTGATTCAGTAAAAACTGCCTGCGGATGTTGTAAGACAAAATATAACTAACGCTGGCGGGCCAGAGGCCAGTAGATACCTGCTGGATCTTTGTGCCCCGTTGTCGCTATGGGCTGGGCCCAAAAACAAAACCAACCCTGGGCAGTCTACAGCCCGCTTGAAACTTGCTCGACCTGAAAAAACAATATACGTGCTCAATAAACGAGAGAATTTGCAAGTACTGCATCGATAACTGGATGCAATACGGATATTGTTTTTTATCGTGATAATAAGTGCATGCACTTGTTTCAAAAAATGGAGAACTCGAATTGAACGTATGGTGCTTATGCTACCCATCAAATAAAAATCAGGTGCCTGAAAATTCGTTTGAAACAAAATGATTCAGCTTTATATCCACGTCGACCTCGGCATGATGGTTGGAAGCAAATGCAAGTTCATACCAAAAGATCGTTAACAACAATACCAACTTGCGGACAACAAGGTAGTACAACTACCAATACCAAACTAACTTATAATCTTTTACTCCTGGCCCTAGTGTTGCCCTGGTAGAAAATCTTGCAGAGGACCAGCTCCCGCTCCTTCTTCTTGCTCCAGGTCCCCGAGGTACTGGTGCATCACCCAGCTGGTCCTCTGCTGGTCGAAGTTCTTGCTGTGTGCAGCACTGTAACCTTTTTTGCTGCCCGTCTGCTGCCGCCGTGACCATCACCGCAAGGTATTGCCGGTCTTGTGCCACATCGCGTGCATGCGGTGACTCCGATCTGTATCTTGCAACGCGTCCACGCGCCCCTTTTGAATGCCCCTTGAATTGCTATGGAAGAAATGCCTTTAGGCCACTCGGTGTGATACTCGCAGTATTGTGGAATACAGGTTTTAGTGTACCTAGTTGGCATTTTCATAACATCTTTGGCATGTTGCGTCACTTGTTTCACTTTTTATTAACTGTCAAATTGTAATTGCTTCACCAGTTCAAGCGCTCTAAAAAGAAAAATAGAGCTATAAACAAAGGAATATGTTTGTGCAAGTAGACGGCCGATCGGGTGTCTTACCCGAAGTTCTCGGTTGGGTGGGTATAGCGCCGTGCTTTCGCTTGTCGATGGTTGGTATGAACAAATCGATGAGAGATTGAAATCGCACTGTTCAGCACTCACTTTGGCCTCAAGGTGCTCGATCAGCCCTGATCCGTGGATCGAACTTGACGCCACCACAAAGACCGCCAATCCTTCGACTTGCATCGGTAATTCCAATTATATGGTACTCAATGTATGATCAATCGACCGCTTTAAGTGAATGATGAAAGATTTTGACAGATAAGTGGTACTCCAAATCTGAAGTCCAGAATACCCTAACACGCTTACCGGGATTCTTGTGTCACCTCATCGCCAGAGCATGTTGTCACGCTAATTCAATGTGTGGACCATGATGAATAATACTGATGACTACGAATAGTGGTACACATTTATATATAGGTTTAACTACAAGTACGCATCTTGAAGCCTAATCATCATATATATATATATATATATATATATATATATATATATATATATATATATATATATATATATATATATATATATATATATATATATATATATATATATATATATATATATATATATATATATATAGATATATATGGCTTCGCACAAAGATCTCCATCATCATTATCAAGACATCCCACGCAGCAGTGAGTTAGGATGCACTTGATCCCAGAAGGTATCTATCCTTCAAACCAGAGGAGTGCTTCAAACTAACAATAGACATAATATCCAACAAAAGAGGGTCGTACACAGCAGCAGAATACATGGCTCTACTTAGATATCGCACGAATCAAGTTGTGCATATTTGCTGTTGGCATGAACCACATCGCCAAGCATGTCGGGTTTGCAAAAGCCATCCATCGCATGGAAGCTTGATGCCTTTCACACAATCAAGATTATCCGCAACAAGTCTGTGTCGATTTAATCTCTGGATATGGTGATTCATGAAACCCATGGTATGATGTGTAAACACAGCCCCTCGCGAATGGAAGTTGTATGCACAGTAATCATCGCCGTGATATGATCGGCGATTGGTTGGATGATCGGATAATTGAGCCCGAGGAACAAGGAGTGGTTGCCGAGGCTGTAAACCCGCCCCAGCTTGAATACGCCGCCCAACGGAGCTGGGATCTTTCTAACACGGCAGCCATAGCCATCAATGTCACGAACGCCCCACGCATTGTACTGCATGTGGTTTGATGTAATGGTTTGGTCAATTTGGTACGTGCGAATGAGCATCAAATGACCGCCGTCAGCTGAACGAGCGATAAACCACCACCCATCGGCTGGTATGATTCCAGGTCCTGAATCATGAAGGCCAACAGACGGCGTCCTCTGCAACAATTCAAATTGAGACCAAAAGGACAAAAATAAACAATCATGTTCAGAGTATGTGTGAATTAAGATTATTATAACAAAGGACACATATCATAGATGAGAATTGCAATGCCGTGGTCATAATCATACCCCAAGTTAAAAAAATAAGCCAATGGCTTTCATATTCTAGCAATATGTCATGGTTCAAACATCATGTAACAATGAGAGGAAAACAGCTATGACAGCGCCTACTCATATTCTACCATAGCACTTACTACTACTGCTCTCATATCAACTCTAAGCAATAACATGCGTTGTTATAAAATCTTGTAAACGAGAGTAACATATAGCAATCATGATGTTATGCTCATAATATGTATTCTAACAATCATTAGATGCCAATTGTTCTCATATCAACTCTAACAATAACATGTGTGGTCATAAAATCTAGGAAATGAGAGGAACATATAGCAATGATGTGGTTATAGACATGCTATGCATTCTAAATTTGTAAATAAATGAACAAGCAATGATTCATAAGGTAAAGATGAGATGAGATAGAACAATTACACGACGATAGATTCCACCAAAGATAGGCAGCCAATCTGCAAGGCCGATCACAGAACGATGCCATCGCACTATAGCATCGCATGCAAATGTTGCTCAACAGATTGATGATGAGCCATAACCATGTATGGCGCACCGGATTCTCAGATAGACTAATCCCATGTTGAACAAGGCAATGAGCTTGTAATCCATGTAGTCTTCGATGGTGTGGGCACTTCGCAGACACAACTTTCGCAAACAGAGGTCGAGCCAAAAGCTTGACGCGCCTCGTATGTAGTAGGCGTGGAGTGTCCGCGGGTCGCGAGGCTCGATGGCGCGGTATCCAACGATGGAAGGGTGATCTCGCTGGGTGTAGATATCCACGAGACGCCACGGACTACCGTGTGGTGGATGAGGACGATTCAGTTGGTTTCATGCCCGCCAAAGAGGGCCGCGCATGAAGGACAGGTGGACGGTAGTGGTAGCATGTCGAGGGGCACCACGGCAACCTCCGTAGGATCGCTGTCGGTGTCCGGGCCACCGCGAGGATCGGGCATCAGCAAGCAGGGTGTCTTGAAAAGAGCCGCCCGTTGCGTATTAGTAGATGGTACAAAGACACCGAGCATGCGCCGACGGACGGTGCCGAGTAGGTCCATACGACTACAGATCTGCTCCAAGAGAACATCGGGAGGGAATTCCAATCGCGGCTCAAGGTGGTCACCGGTTCTGCCATTGGGGTTTTCGTGCCTGTGAGCCAGCGGGAAGTGGATTCAAGGGCGAAGAAGAAGCTTCTCTCCTGTGGCCGAAAGCAAAGGAGCGGGGATATGGTACGCGAGCTACCAAGGAAGATGGCGCTGCGCGAAAGCAAAGGAGCGGGGTAAATGGTAAAGGCCGACGATGGGGAAGAGAGGAGGAAGAAGAAGAGAGGAGGAAGAAGAGGAAGACGGGAAGAAAGTGCATTCAATCTCAATTCTACTAGTACTACTACCAGGATATACCGTCCTTCGAGTGTAAATAGTTACACCGATGACATGTGGGTCTACCACAAGAGGGCCCATATGTCGCTTAATGGAGGATGAGGTGCGAGGCGATTTTATGGAAGCGTTTCATCGGCAAACATGATGGCGATCGGTAAGGCTGATTTAGTAACACCAACACGCTGGTTCAGCTTATTAATTACGTGTCCCATCTCGCCGCAGCATGTATTGTCACTTCACCGCGAAGACTAGTTGAATAGTTCTCTCCGACCGAGATGGGGAATAATGGATCGAGAGACTCCTTTCTACAGATCCCTATGCCTCCACGCCACTTCACTCATTTTGCTCTGCATCTAGTCACTTGTTGAAATCAGAAAGACAAATACCAGATTTGGGAACAGAGGGAGGCTTTTACTCCGTACTATTTGGGAACAGAGGGAGTATCACCATATGGAGGGAACAGAGGAAGCTTGAAATATGAACATGTCAATGGGAGGGAGTAAGCCCCATGCATGCATGCATGCATGCAACATGCAACACTACACGCACACATGGACGCACGCAACACTCACGCACCCATGCGGCACACAAAGACACGACGCAACACACACGCCACGCCAAGTGCTCAACCTACTCCCTACGTCTGTGAAAGACTGTACATTTAGAGATTTACATTGACCAGGGCATAATTAACGCCCAAAAGTAGCAGACTTATGTGCATGCCACCATTGAGATAAGAAGATTAAATGAAGGCCGTTGTATGTCTGTAATTATGATAGACATGTAGCCTATACCTACAAAGACAAGTTGGTGCATTAGTCAATCAATATCGATTTAGATTAAAGGCTAAATGCATTGAAGTGTAGATGTACATCATGTACTACACTCTTTGTTTTATAGCCGATGTACACTTTTTGTTGGAAGACCGAGGAGGACACGCAGCATGCACTCACATACACAGCCAGTGGCGGTTCACAAGCAAGGGTTGGACTCGTGGTCGCTACCAGCGAAAGTTTTGTTTAACTGATTTCTTTGCTCGCCAACCGACAGTGGGGACCCGTAAACCAGGTGACAATTTAACCAGTCAACAAAGTGCCACGTCGACTATGTGGCCGGTCAAGAGGGTGCAATACGGTGCTCTATGATGAGCTAGTGATCGATAATCGCCGCAAAACTATATATAGTGACCGTAAAGAGCGATTGTTACATACGCTGACCGCCAAAGTATTTTTTCTCGCTTCAAATTAAGCCATATTAATCGGAAAGGACGCAGATGGACTACTACTACTAGTACTAGTACTGCTTTGATGTGTCCCGTCAACTCGCCGAACGAGGAGAAGCTTGCTTACTACGCCTCCTCGCCCACGCCACTGGTGGTTCGCAGGACGAGGAGAGGGTTTTGACCACAGCCTCTCCCTCTCTCTCCTCTCCTCTCCTCGCCTCGCTCGTGGACGTGCAGCAGTTCAATCGGTGTCGATTGCTGTACATATTGTACCAGTATCATCATTGTTGACCTTCCAAGAGGCGAAGAGCCAAGTGCAAGGTTCACACGAGTACGAACTGTTGAACCTCCCAAGAGGCAAAGAGCCAAGCGCAAGGTTTTATAGGAGTTGTCGCCCTAGTAGGAGGTACTAGTACAACTATAGCTTAACGATGCTACTGTATGATGCCGCCACGCCACGTGATATCCAAAGTTGTGCCACCTTTTTTCTCAAAGAGCGTGTTGGAGCCCGTGGCAACAACCACACAAGTTGCACGTACACATAACACATTTACTAGTAATAAATTCTAAAGGACAAATGCCAGATGCCACACAAGTTCATCTCCAATTCATGTGATAAATTTGTGCACGACTAGTCTACATATATTCACAACGCCACTGCTCACAATTACCTGCACTCCACTTACACGTTATAGATGGGCTACATGTCCTCCTCCGTGTTCCAGCCCTGTGTGTTCTTCATGGATGGCACGATCCATAGCAAGGGGCAACGGAATCATTGTCGCAGCTTTCTAGTCCGGTTCCACACGATGGAGACTCATCCAAGTCAAGCTGCATAAATCAGGGATAGCGTGTCCCAGATGTCGCTCATCCGGCAAGTACAATCAAGACACAACCATGCTTCATGAACGGCAGGCCTTCCCGTCGTGCATCGGAAGGTGGCATCCGCTCACAATGGGGTAGCTGTCCTCGATGAAAAGCTAGTACTTCCAAGAGTGTTCTCGCACCCACGTAGCATCACGGGGTCTAACTCGGCGCCGCTCATCCGGTACACGCGCATCCCAGATCTGGACACATGGTGACGCATATAGTCAAGGTCCATGCATAATAATGTTGTGCTCAAATATGGCGGCCAAGAATACTGCAGCAAATAGTACTACTCCGTATAGAGGAAGTAAAATAACTGCTTATTATATATAGCCACTCTTGGCTACATGGATGAGATAGTAAGACATGGAAAACAAAAATGGTGGCAGCTAGTGGGTTCAAGTCTTCAAGGGCCTAGCTAGCTATACGCTGCCCCTCCAAGGTAAAAGTACTCCTACTAGTACTACAAAGTATACTACTAGTACAACAATGAAAGAGAAGGCGAGAGGGTTAAAAAATGGAATACCCGGTAGATGGTGACGGTCCGATCGTGGTAGATTGTGTGACCATGTTGCACATCAAGGTACCATGGGTAACGATCGCTAAGATAGTTGATCCCAATATGCCAAAGTCAGCTACAAGGTTCCGTGTTAGACCGAATCGCTGGATGCAAATGCACATCCAGATCGGCGATCTTATTTTGATCGGGATGACTGGTCCTCGCAAAATAATGGAGTACCGTTAGGGATGCAAATGATGGTTTGTGCATTCCGCTTGTAATCTCCCCGTACCATCAGAGATGTCAACCAGATGAAACAAGTCCCCCGGCTTGTCACCGCCAAGATGCGCCTAGATACACACGCAAGCGCTTCAACGGTAGGGTACAACTGTCGCGGCCAACATGCGCTTAAATTTCCTCCCTCAAGCTATCGCCTTCTCGCATTGATGGCAACTTATGTCGAACACCGTGATGAGATAGTAATCATCGTGAGGCACGCTCGCTTTGTCGGGCGGGTCCACAATTGCTATCTTCTTCAATCTCATGTAGGCATCATCACACGATTCAAGCCCAGCCAGTCCGGAAGGCCGATCCCAATGGTGGAGAAGGGTTTACCAGATGGCCGCACTGTTGTGGATGTTGTGCAAAATGATGGTGGTATCCGTCGAGGTATGCAAGCCAATTCGCTGGCACCCAATTGCACCATATATAAGACGATGGGCATGAGAAATTACAGATGGAAATGAATAATTAAGTACTACATGATCAAAATCCATTACCGACCTGCTTATCGGACAAACCTGACTCATTTCTCAACGCTGCCAACTCTAGCAGAGTCAACGGCAAACCATGGCTGGAGCGGTGGATCTGCTCAAAGGATTGTCCCATAGAAGAAACTTCTCCTCGAGGACGATGGAAGACCAATAAGCATGGCCTTTTCTCAAGCCTCGCTTAAGCAGCGTTTAAAGTTGGTGCAGGAAGCACCGAGTCTCATGGAGGTGAGGACGCTGAGCGGGCGCAAGTATCTCCCAGGATCATCAGTCAGGTCTCCCAGCCTGACACGAGGAGGAGAACTGTCTGGCTAATCCATGGGAGCAGCAACAACTGCCTTCTTCGGGGAGGGGACCGCAAGGAGGAGATAAGAGCAGAGAATTAGGGCCTCGCCCTTCCAATTATAGATCGCCTCAGTCAAGGGGTGAGGCTATTATTTACTACTCCCTCCTTTCCAGCTTTATAGGGCTTATCTCAAAATTTTAGATTTTCCTTTTATAAGGCTCAATTTGGTTGTTTTCCGTCACATGTTTAGACTCCAAGGTGCATTAAATCATTGCATGCAAGTACTAAGAGAAATTGACCAATGCATGTAATTTATGCATGCATGCATTGCAATTAATGCATTGGTAAACATACTTTTTGAGGAAAACAAGAGCATTAATTGGGTGCTTTGCAAACTACAAAAGTATTCCACCACTCACCATCTACCTTGGTTGGTGAGAATTTTGAATTGAGCCTTATAAACCGGAAAGGAGGGAGTACTAGTACTAGCATTATGGAACGTTATGGATTGTGTTATTGTTGGGGAACGAGTAATTTCAAAATTTTCCTACACACACGCAAGACCATGGTGATGGCATAGCAACGAGAGGGGAGAGGTATGTCCACGCACTCTGAGACCGTAAGCGGAAGCATTATAACAACGCTGTTGATGTAGTCGACGCCTTCACGATCCGACCGATCCAAGTACCGAACGACGGCACCTCCGAAGTTCAGCACACATTCAGCTCGATGACGATCCCGTGCTCCGATCCAGCAAAGCATCGGATGAGTTCCACAAGACGCGGCGCGTGGTGACGATGATGATGCTCCACCGACGCAGGGCTTCGCCTAAGCTCATGCGACGATATGACCGAGGTGTAATATGGTGGAGGGGGCACCGACACTGCTAAGGAACGCATCACGTAGATCAACTTGTGTGTCATGGGTGCCCCTGCCCCTGAGATATAAAGGAGCAAGGGGGGGTGCGGCCACCTTAGGGAGGCTGCCGAGGAGTCCTACTCCCACCGAGTAGGACTCCCTTTCCTAGTTGGATTAGGTTTGGGAGGGGAAGAGGGAAGGGGGCGCCCTCTCCTTGTCCTATTCGACTAGAGGGGAGGGGGCGCGCCTGCCCTGGCCG
>JAHIAM010009804.1:0-11941 GCA_021605205.1 Aegilops longissima | reverse complement strand
AGGTTTCTCACCATTCTTGTTTTGCCCGGCCATATCCAACTCCGCGCATCCGCTTCCGGTGATTCTATATCGCTTTTCACCGAAATCATCTCATCTTTCCGATGGCATGCTTGGTTTGCCAAGATGATGCCTGGTTTTCCATTTACCTTCCGGAGTGCACTTACGCTTTGCATATCATCATGCATTTCATGTCATGTTGCATCATGTTGATTGTGCATTGCACCGTGATTTATTGTGGTTCCTTGTTTTGTTGTTGCTTTGGGTAGAGCCGGAGACGAGAACGCCACGAGGAACCTGTTGAGAACGCTGAGGATCAAGCTTTCGACAACTCGAGAACATTGCGTGCAAGATGATCATACCTCAAATCACTTCTATCTTTGCTATGCTAGTTGCTCGCTTCTTTTGCTATGCCTATGCTATGATGCCTACCACTTGCTATGTCATGCCACCCATATTGCCATGTCAGCCTCTAACCATCCTTTCCTAGCAAACCGTTGTTTGGCTATGTTACCGCTTCGCCAGCCCTCTTATAGCGCTGTTAGTTGCAGAAGCTGAAATTTGTTCCTTGTTGAACATGGAGATGTTGTTCCTCTTGGAACATGTTTACTTGTTGGGGATATCACAATATATATATATATCTGCTATGTTTAATACATCTATATACTTGGTAAAGGGTGGAAGGCTCGCCTTATGCCCGTGTTTTGTTCCACTCTTGCCACCCTAGTTTCCGCCATACCGTGTTATGTTCCTTGATTTTATGCTCTTACACGGTTGGGTGATTTATGGGACCCCTTGACAGTTCGCTTTGAATAAGACTCGCCCAAAGAAGGCCCAACATTGGTTTTACCATTTGCCACCTAAGTTTTTCCCCGGTTTTCATGAGCCCGAGGGTCATCTTTATTTTAACCCCCACCAAGCTCCTTTCGAAAATGCTGGTCTGAACCGGCAGATCATGGGCCACCCTCGGGCAACTCGAGGGCTGGTTTTACTCAGAGGCTGACTTATCCGGTGCCTCGAGAACGAGATATGTGCAGCTCCTATCGGGATTTGTCGGCACAACGGGTGGCTTTGCTGGTCTTGTTTTATTGCTGTCGAAATGTCTTGTAGTCCGGGATTCCGAGATTGATCGGTCTTCCGGTAGAAGGAATAATCCTTCGCTGACCGTGAGAGCTTATAATGGGTTGTTGGGACACCCTCGCAGGTAATATCTTTCAAAGCCGTGCCCGCGTTATGAGGCGATGGGAATTTGTTAATGTCCGTGCTAGAAAACCCAAAGTTGACCTCAAATAAAATACACATCAATCAAGGTGTTACCTGGATGGTCTCTTCTCATGGAGTCCGGAAGTGAACACGGTGTTGGAGTTATGTCCGACGAAGTAGTTCAGATCACTTCTTGATCACTACTAGTTTCACGACTGCGTTTTGCTTCTTTCTCGCCTTCTTTATGCTATGTAGCCACCATATATGCTAGTCGCTGCTGCAGCTCCACTTTTCTACCATGTCCTTCCTATTAGCTTAAATAGTCTTGATCTCGGGTGTGAGATTGCTGAGTCCCCGTGACTCACAGATACTTCCAAACACAGCAGTGTGTTCCATGAGGCTGCAGGTATGATTCCACCGAGCTCAAGTGGGAGTTCGACGAGGAACGTGGTCGTTACTATGTGTCGCTTTCCAGATGATCGTGAGTGGTGCCTGGCTTGGGACGATTCGGGATCCGTTAGCATTTGGGGTATCTTCTTTATTTTGGTTCCGTGAGTCGGACCTTGAGTGTACTCAATGATGTATGTTTAATTATGTAATCGTGTGAAGTGGCGATTGTAAGCCAACTATGTATCTTTCCTTAATTATTACATGGGTTGTGTGAAGATTACCTCACTTGCGACATTGCTTTCAATGCGTTATGCTCTAAGTCGTGCTCTCGACACGGGAGATATAGCCGCATCGGGGCGCTATAAGTTGGTAATCGAGCCTTCCCCACTTAGAGCCCCTACTTGATTGTTTGTCGACGTTGTTGAGTCTAGAATGGAAAATGTTTTGAGTCTTAGGATTATATATATCGGAGAGTAGGATTCTTTTTACTCCTCAGTCCCTTCATCGCCTGGTGAGGTATCCCCGACGAGAGTTTTGACTCTTCTCTCTCAAATTTCACTAAAATTTTTTTAGGATCACGGGTATCTTGGAATCGTTCGATGGTTTTGTGACGAGAACATTGTTCTTGGTGCCTCCCGACATTTAGGGGTTGTGGCGTTGTCCCGGGAGTTGAGCCCGAGGTGTTGTCGCCACAATTTTATCGCTGCAGTTCGAATACCTGAGTTTTACCGACATCAAATCTCTTTGTGCAGCTTGTTGGTGAGATAACCCTGATAGCCCAAGATCGTGGCGAAAAGGGAGTATTGCCATGACTTGCATAACGGATGTTTTTCAAGGTCGAGGTACACGATTTCCGAGGATTTCTTGGTTATGTGTTGACGGATGGATACAAATGGATCTAGGTATTGTTAGTTTGGGTGATATATTTTGTGTCCCCCAGATCCCCAACACCGATTGCATAACCGTAAAGTTTCGGAATTTATAGGTGGGAATTCTAGTAGCTTACAGTGATATTCTTTCCGACTGATGTATGATTTGAGATTGGGGTTCAACGCTCAGTGGTCCGCCCATTCACGGCCGATTTACGTTGGTCGCGAGACGCCTTAAAGAATCCTTGGCTATGCTGATTCGGGACGCCTTGTTAGTCATTCGTGACGTCTCATATACGTCAGGTCCGTGTGGGCCCCACCACTAACACTTTGAGCTAAATTCTATCATGTGTTTGTTCCGCTCATTCTAGAAGCCAACCTTTGTTTTCAGTTATGATATTCGATTGTTTCTAAGATGATGTTGTTTCCATATCTTTATCTAAGTGGCTTCTCACCTTAATGGATGTGTGATGATTAACTTTGGAATTCATTCGCTCATTCTTGTTCGAATGTTTATTGTGAAGACTATATGTTGCAATTTCTATCCGCTGATTCTACTTATCTTTTGTCTATCAAAGGACTAACGGATGTCACCTTCTTCAGATGGCTCCGCCAACGCCTCTCAATCCGGATCGCAATGATGGGGATCACCGAATCCTCCACCTCCACCTCCACCTCCGCCTCCGTAAGCGCAAGCTATCATGGCAGCCACCAATGCCAATGCTCGATGATTTTGCAGCTCTTGCAAGAACGTACTCAAAAGGCAATCAAGGCAATCAAGGCAATCAAGGTCAAGGCAACAATCAGCCACACTTTGCTACTTCTCGCGGGCCGCTAATCACCAAGTCTTTCGGGCCGTGGTTGAGGCAACAGACGCCGATGATTGGTTAGTGGACATCCGCAAGCACTTTGATCAGTAGCAATGTCGACCTCGAGGACTTTGTCAAGTTTGCATCGCTTCAACTCAAGGATCAAGCTGCCGAGTGGTTCCAAGAATACAAAGATTCCAGAGGAGGTCGTGGTCATTACTCGATGAGTTCCGCTGTGATTTCCGAGCTCATCACATTCAAGAGTGTTGTTGAGAGCAAGCGTGAGGAGTTCCGCAATCTCAAGCAAGGCACCTTGTCTGTCTATCAATACAATATCCAGCCTGTAAGCTCGCTTGCTTTGCTAAGCAAGATGTACCATGAAAGGAGTATGATCTATCGCCCAGAGGTGGTCCGAGAGAAGATCTGCATTACCTCTTGTGCTGTTTGAGCAGATAAGTATGATGATTTCTACAACATGGCACTCAAGCAAGAAGCTGCACAACTCAAGTGCGAGGCTTCTAAGAAGAGAATCAGGATGCAGTTCAGTCCTCCTCCTTCTCTCAAGTGGCAGCCAAGCAGCAGAAGTTTTATCCGCCTCCTCCGCTCCGGCACCTTACCAAGCAGAAGAACTCAGTGGCCGTGGATCTTCCCACCCACCCAACCCAAGCTATCGAACAAGTCTAATTCTCAAGCTCCAAGGTCAAGTGCTCCTTACCACCGTCCGCTTCGAGGTCACTTGCAACAAGTGTCGCAGAAGGGTCACTATGCTAACAAGTGCTTCAACCAGAGGCGCCTTCCGCCCCTCCTCCCCGTGAAATCTTCCAAGAATGCAAGGGTCAAGCATAATCCAAAGTATGCCAAGGTCAATATGATGAATGCAGCTCAGCAAGAGGATTCTTCAGATGTGCTCATGGGTAATCTTCTTGTTAATGATATTCCTGCAAAAGTCTTATTTGATACCGGTGCATCGCATTGTTTCATGTCAAGACCGCTTTTTGCCAAGCATGATTTCACTGAATTTCTGGCTAAACCTCTAGCAATTGTTTCCCGGCAAGCATATGAGTTCTAGTCTGTGGTTCCTAATGTCGGTATCAAGATGGGTGATTATAGATTTCTTTCTAAACCAATGGTTCTTGGTGACTCGACATTGATCTTATTCTCGAATGGATCGGCTTTATCAAAGACAAAGCTCAGCTTGATTGTGCTGCCTGTGGAAATTCAATTGACTCACTCTTCTAATGATGTGATCATCTATGCCTCTCGTGATGAAACCATTCGGTTGTTTTCTCTCAATGAGAAGGGCGAATTGAATGCCATCTCTCGATTCCAGCTGCTTGTGAGTACCAAGATGTCTTTCCGTAAGAGCTCGGTATGCCTCCTCATCGCCGCTTGAGTTCAAGTATCGATCTTGAGCCCGCATCGAACCCGCTTGTAAGCGCCCATACAAGCTTGGACCGATGAGCTGAGGGAATTGAAGAAGCAGCTCGATGAACAAGAGCGTCTGGTTTGATCGCACCGAGTTCATCTCCTTGGGGTTGTGGGTGTTTTTGTCCGAAGAAGGATGGCTCGGACCGACTTTGTGTCGACATCTCGCCCATTGAATAAGAAGACAATCAAGAACAAGTATCCACTTCCCAACATCAATGAGCTTTTCGAGCAACTCAAAGGTGCTACGTGTTTCTAAGCTTGACCTTCAGATGGGGTATCATCGATTCGTGATTCGTGAACAAGATATTCCCAAGACAAGATTCGTAATGCTTTGGTTCTTATGAATATACTGTCATGTCTTTCGCCTCACAATGCTCCTCCAACTTTCTCTCGGATGATGAACTTCATATTCAATCCTTACACCAATGAATTCGCCTTGGTCTATCTTGATGATATTTGGTCTTCCAAGAATAAGAAGGATCATGCCAAACATTTGCGATTGGTGCTAGACAAGCTCAGAGAGTACCAATTCTATGCTAAGTTCTCCAAATGTGAATTCTGGCTTGATGAAGTGCTTTATCTTGGTCATATCATCTCTGCCAAGGGTATCATTGTTGATCCCGAGAAGGTGTCCGCAATTGTGAATTGGGAACCTCTCGTATCGTCAAGCAGCTCCGCAGCTTTCTTGGTCTTGCAAGCTATTGTCAAGATTCTGAGAACTTCTCCAAGATCGCAAAGCCTCTTTCCAACCTTCTCCGTAAGCAAGTGAAGTATGTCCGTCTCCCGAGTGTGACGTTGCTTTCAAGACTCTCAAAGAGAAACTCGTCACAGCCTCCCTGCTCGACTCTCCCGATGAATCCAAGCCTTATGAAGTGTTCTGTGATGCTTCTCTTCAAGGTCTCGTGCGTGTGTTAATGCAAGAGAAGAGAGTTGTGGCTTATACCTCTCGCCATTGAAGCTCAACGAGAAGAACTACCCCACTCACGATCTTGAGTTGGTGGCAGCTTGTCCATGCATTGATTACGTGAGACATCTCTTGTTGGGAAGGAAAGTGGACATTTTCACCGATCACAAGAGTCTCAAGTACATCTTCACTCAGCCCAACCTCAACCTCAGTGCACTCGATGGGTCGAAATGATTCAAGAGTACAACCCAAGTATTGAGTATACTCCGGCAAAGTTAATGTCATTGCAGACGCTTTGAGCAGGAAAGCTATCGCAATCAGCCTAATCCTCAAGCCCTTTCACCGGATCTCGTGAATCTTTCCGCAAGCTGAATCTTCGTTGTTCCTCAAGGCTTTCTTGCCAACCTCATAGTCTCTCCTACTTTGGAAGATCAGATTCGTGAGGCTCAACTTCTGGATACCATGGTGAAGAAAGTGAAACGTGGTATCGACAAGGGCATTTCCAAGTACAAGTGCTTCCATGTTGATGACAAAGACACTGTTTTTGAGGACCGGATTGTGGTTCCTAAGGGTGATCTCGAGAAAAGTCATTATGAACGAGGCTCACAATTCGCTTCTATCCATTCATCCCGAAGTACGAAGATGTACCATGACCTCAAGCAAATATATTGGTGGACTGAATGAAGCGAGAAATTGCTCAATTCGTGAATGAGTGTGATGTCCGCAGAAGAGTGAAAGTAGACACCAAAGACCAGCTGGTCTCCTTCAACCTCTTGCTATTCCTGAATGGAAGTTTGATCATATTGAAATGGACTTCGTGACTGGCTTTCCAAAGTCCAAGCGTGGAAATGATGCTATCTTCGTTGTCATTGACAAGCTTACTAAAGTGGCTCATTTTCTTCCTATCAAAGAATCCATCACGCAGCTCAGCCATGTGAGCTATACACCTCCGTGATTGTCCCTTGCACGGCATTCCACAAGTGATCTCTTCGCACTGGCAGCATCTTTACCTCCAAGTTCTGGGATTCTTTTCGTAGGCCATGGGCACCAAAGATTCGCTTCAAAGACAGCTTTCCATCCTCAAACAAGTGGCCAAGTCGAGCGAAGTTAATCAAATTCTGAAGATATGCTCGTGGCTTGTGTCATTTCCTTCGGTATGAAGTGGAAGATTGTCTTCCATATGCCGAGTTCTCTTACAACAACAGCTTCCTGCTTAGTTCGGCAAGGCCCCATTCGAAATTTCTATGGCGTAGTGCCGATTCTCTCAATTGGTCTCGAGATGTGAACGCCAACTTCTTGGCAATGACTTGATCACGTATGTAAGAAATGTGCAAGGTCATTCGTGAGAATTCAAAGCCGCCGTAATCGCGCATGTAAGAGCTATTATGATGATAAGCACCGTGATGTGACTTTTTGAAATCGGAGACCATGTCTACCTCCGCCTCTCCAATGAAAGGTACTCTCGCCGCTCGTATCAAAGGGAAGCTTGCCCTAGATACGCGGGTCCTTTCAAGATCATTGGGAAAAGAGGCGATCTCGCTTATCAACTTGAGCTTCCATCCAACTTTGCAAACGCACGATGTGTTTCACGTGTCACAGCTTCGCAAGTGCTTCAAGACTCCTGAACGCACTATCAACTTCAAGAGATTGACCTTCAAGAAGATCTCTTATCGTGAGCACCTGCTGCTATTCTTGAAGAAACCGAGCGCAAGACTCGCAACAAGTCAATCAAATTCCTGAAAGTGAAGTGGTCACACCATTCCGACCGAGAAGCTACCGGAGCGCGAGGATCACCTCCGCTCGAGTATCCGAGTTCTTTCAGTCCTAGATCTCGGGACGAGATCCTCTTGTAGTGGTGGAGTGTTGTAACACCCTGGATGTAACTTCCCCTTTTTGGGCAATATATCAATTTGACCTCATCCAATTCTTGTGGGTTCTTGTCATGCTTGGCCTCTTTGGTTTGGTTATGTTGGGTTTTTTTTCCTTGTTTTGCTCCTTTTGCCATATTGCATTTGTGCCTCTTGTCATGTTGCTTTCCTTCTTATCATGTGGTTGTGGTTTTCCTTGCATGTCATGTGGTTGCTTATGCCATCCTCACTTGCATTTCCATCCCTCCTTCCTCTACTTCTTTCTCTTTCAAATGCCATATTTTCCTTTCCAAATTAATGTCCATCTTCTCCTCGCTAATCTTGCTTTTTGCACTAAACCTCTCTGCCAAATATCTCCTCATTTGAAGTTGTTATGGTCGTTCAAATGACACAAGTTTGAAATATTTCCAAACTTGCATTATTTTTCTACCTTTAAAATGTCCATTACAATTTATTTAAATAGAGGAGAATTCCAGAGTGTGGGATATTTTCCTTTCACTCAAAAAATCTTTTCTTTTCTTTTCTGCTTTTTCTTTTCTCTTCCTTTTATTTTTAGAAAGGAAAGAGAGAGGAGGCAGCAGCAGCAGCTGGCAGCCCAGCAGCCTCCTCCCCACTGGCCTCCGGCTCCCCGAGCCGCCCAGCTCTCCTCAGTCGAGCCCAGAGAGCTCCTCGCCAGCCCGACCTTTTTTCTCTCTCCTCGCCACAAGACCCATCGCTGCCTACCCCGCTGGATTCCGGCCCACGTGGCAGCTGCTGGCCCCGCCTCGGCAGCCGATCGCCTGCCCTTTTCACCCACCTTTCTCCTCTCAGCCGCCATGGGGACCCCGAGCACGGAGAGCACGAGCCTGGGGCCGCCTAGCCCCCTTCTTATCCTCCGCCGATCGACCCTAGGGTTCCCTCCTCTCGCCGCCGCCAGTGTAGAGTCCACCTGATCGCCGCCTCGCCGATCCCGAGCGCAGCTGGAGCCCGCCTCCGCAGCCGGGCGTGTTTCTCCGCCACCCCATCCCGCCGCAGACCTTGTCCGCCGGCTTCTCGTTGCCGACCACGCCCACGACGCCATCTACGGGGCCCGGATCGCCAAGTTCGCCGACGCCCTGTACTTGTCTTCTCTCGTCAGTTCCCGGCGATCTTCAGCTCGACTGCCGGCCACGCCTGCCTCCCACGCTGCTTCTTTGTCCTAGGGTAAGGAGGTATACCCCTTCCTCCCTGCTCCTTCTGCCGCCGCTAGATCCCCGATGAGTAGGGTCCGATCCATGTCTTTATCGCGTCCGCGCGTGTTCCCGCGTGCTCGTAGTAGTTTAGGTTCAGGTTTGTTTTGGGCGCTGTAGAAGTTGCTATTAGCCACGCCTGGCGCGCTCCCTTCTCGAGTCCGTGGAGTTCCTCGCGGCGCTCCTGTCTGCGGATCAGTGCCACCGAGACGCAGTTACCTCGCTGCATCGCTGCCTGGCCCAGCTTTGTTTTAGGTCCGCCCTTAGTTGGTCAAGTGCGCTTAGCGTCCGGTTCCTACCAGATCCCTACCCTAGCCGAGCTGGTCGACTCCCGCCTCCTCATCATGCGCACTGGTTCGAACCCCAGCGCCACTTCCCCTTTTATTTTGTGGTTTTCGCCCCGCCTCTGGCCTCGCAGCAGCAGTAGTTAAGGACCCGAGCCTTCTTCTCGCTGGGCCTCGCTGGCCAGCCCAGGGTAGCAGGGAGGGTTTCCACCGGGAGACCTGTTCAATCTCTCCGGGCTCTTTTTTCTTCCCCCTTTAAACATGTTAACCTTCGTCTCTATGACAAGGCCTACCCCTGTCACCTCCTCTGCATATTTTTTTTCCATTTCCACGCTTCCATATCTGGTTTGATTCTTTTCTGTTTTAGGCAAGTCCAAATCTGACATTTCCAAATCTGAAATTGCCACTTCAAGTTTCTTTTAGGCAGGTTTTGACTTATTGTTTTTGTGATGTTTTCCCTAATGCAACCCTAACATATTATATATGTTTTGGGTAGAAAAATCCCACCAACTCAGTGGTGTCATTGGTTTTTGCATTTGGGCAAGTTTGTGTTCATGTCTTTTTGCATCATCATTATGTGTTGTTTTATAATGGGCATATTTAATTGATTTGTGCTATGAGGTAATTTGCACACATGCATGGCTTGTTCAACATGATGTTATCGAGGTTTCACCATTCTTGTTTTGCCTGGCCATATCCAATCTGCATCCGCTTCCGGTGATCTCTATATCGTTTTCTACCGAAATCATCTCATCTTTCCGATGGCATGCTTGGTTTGCCAAGATGATGCCTGGTTTTCCATTTACCTTCCGGAGTGCACTTACGCTTTGCTTATCATCATGCATTTCATGTCATGTTGCATCATGTTGATTGTGCATTGCACCGTGATTTATCGTGGTTCCTTGTTTTGTTGTTGCTTTGGGTAGAGCCGGGAGACGAGAACGCTTACGAGGAACCTGTTGAGAACGCCGAGGATCAGCTTTCGACAACTCGAGAACATTGCGGCAAGATGATCATACCTCAAATCACTTCTATCTTTGCTATGCTAGTTGCTCGCTTTTTGCTATGCCTATGCAGCGATGCCTACCACTTGCTATATCATGCCACCCATATTGCCATGTCAGCCTCTAACCATCCTTTCCTAGCAAACCGCTGTTTTATATGTTACCGCTTCAGCCAGCCCCTCTTATAGCGTTGTTAGTTGCAGAAGCTGAAATTTGTTCCTTGTTGAACATGGAGATGTTGTTCCTCTTGGAACATGTTTACTTGTTGGGGATATCACAATATATATATATATCTCTATGTTTAACACATCTATATACTTGGTAAAGGGTGGAAGGCTCGCCTTATGCCTGGTGTTTTGTTCCACTCTTGCCACCCTAGTTTCCGCCATACCGTGTTATGTTCCTTGATTTTATGCTCTCTTACACGGTTGGGTGATTTATGGGACCCCTTGACAGTTCGCTTTGAATAAGACTCTTCCCAAAGAAGGCCCAACATTGGTTTTACCATTTGTCACCTAAGCCTTTTTTCCCGGTTTTCATGAGCCCGAGGGTCATCTTTATTTTAACCCCCGGACCAAAGGTTTCTTCGAAGGCCGGTCCAAACCGGCAGATCAAGGGCCACCTCGGGCAACTCGAGGGCTGGTTTTACTCAGAGGTGACCTATCCGGTGCCCGAGAACTAGATATGTGCAGCTCCTATCGGGATTTGTCGGCACAACGGGTGGCTTTGCTGGTCTTGTTTTATTGCTGTCGAAATGTCTTGTAGTCCGGATTCCGAGATTGATCGGTCTTCCCGTAGAAGGAATAATCCTTCGCTGACCGTGAGAGCTTATAATGGGCTTGTTGGGACACCCCGCAGGTAATATCTTTCAAAGCCGTGCTCCGCGTTATGAGGCAGATGGGAATTTGTTAATGTCCGTTGTAGAAAACCCAAAGTTGACCTCAAATAAAATACACATCAATCAAGGTGTTATCGTGATGGTCTCTTCTCGGCGGAGTCCGGAAGTGAACACGGTATTGGAGTTATGTCCGACGAAGTAGTTCAGATCACTTCTTGATCAATACTAGTTTCACGACTGCGTTTTGCTTCTTCTTCTCGCTTCTTTTGTATGTAGCCACCATATATGCTAGTCGCTTGCTGCAGCTCAACTTTTCTACCATGTCCTTCCTATTAGCTTAAATAGTCTTGATCTCGCTGGTGTGAGATTGTCGAGTCCCCGTGACTCACAGATACTTCCAAACACAGTTGCAGGTTCCGATGAGGCCAAGGCAGATGATTCCACCGAGCTCAAGTGGAGTTCGACGAGGAACGTGGTCGCATTATGTGTCGCTTCCAGATGATCAAGAGTGGTGCCCAGCTGGGACGATTCGGGATCTGTGTTAGCAGCTGGGGTATCTTCTTTATTTTGGTTCCGAGTCGGACCTTGAGTGTACTCAATGATGTATGTTTAATTATGTATGTGAAGTGGCTATTGTAAGCCAACTATGTATCTTTCCTTAATTATTACATGGGTTGTGTGAAGATTACCTCACTTGCGACATTGCTGTCAATGCGGTTATGTTTCTAAGTCGTGCCTCGACATCGGGGAGTTATAGCCGATCAAGGGCGTATACGCGCCATTCTCGCCGTTCAAATAAAACAGTTCTCAATAAAGCAGGCTTGGCTCTTCTCCCGTGTACACCTCACGTAAGACTTGAAGTTGCAAAGATTGGACACGAATTGGGTCCAATGTCGGAGGGCAAATCCTACTATATGATCCGTGAAAACTATTACCTCCTTCTTGGGTTGAGGCTTTTCTTCGGATGGGTTAGGGACGCGATAAGACATGACTTCTTTCTTGGCAATGGCCGACTTCACAAAATCAGCCAGTTTGCTTTTGGTGATAGTGGATAGGACCCATTGGGTTACAGTTAGAGCTTTGGTTGACTTAGGCGCCATGACAACAGATTGGCCTATTACAATATAAGTTCCGCTTAA